>JAJOOS010002837.1:0-86037 GCA_029582725.1 Solanum chiquidenum | reverse complement strand
GGGTCAAATTCAAATATAATCATTTCATTAGTTCTCGACTCCAAACTCACATATGAGGCTCTAGTTTCACTCTATCATTTTCCGAGTCGTTACACAAATACACCTCATCCAATTGTAGGTGTAGACAATCGTTAACTAGTATAAAACCTAACAAAGAGTTGGAGTCGAACCCACAGGGAGCGGTACATGTTTAAATTCAGTTATGAAGTTATAAAGTGGTCTAAGCGGTTATAGGAATAGAAATTATCAAAAATATACAAACGAGTCAGAAGGGGTGACAACAAATATTAGATGGGGGGTTTGGATTGTCAATTTATAGCTGAAGCAAGTATGAAAATAGGGGAAACAACAATATTAAGAGGAATTCTCGGGATGTGATCATTTATAAAATAATTACGCTATATGGGTAATTCAAATTTAACAATAATATGCTGAAATATTGTGGGTAGGCTGGACTTTGAGTATAATAGCTTTCTTTCAAACAACTATTATGGTTCAGGCAATTTTTCTCGAACATCGACAAGCTTAACAAAATAAACAGCCCACAACCTTAATCTATCCACTCTCTCGAGCTAGATAGGTAGAATTGAGTTTAGAATTTACTCTCTCGAGCTGAACCCATATTAACCCAATACCTACGATCATCAATCAAAAGCTTTGGTTCCAAAACCCCTATCTCAAGCCAGCGAAGAACTCAAAATTAAAATTGTGTTTGCAACTACAATTTATAGATTAAAACAACGCTAATGATTAAACCCACATTAAAACAACAATTTCATCATTAAACAACATTACCCATAATATAATTTTACAAATAAACACATGATCACACCTCAAGAATCGGGTTTTTTTCCCCACATCATAAAAATGGAGAAACGATTATCAAATACATTAGCCATGATCTGGGTAAAGGTTCTCAAGTCTTTACAATGGTGAAAATTGAATAAATGCAAAAACCCACTTCCAAATCTTCAAGTTTGTGCCTCAAAAACTTCAAACTCTACAATGGAACTCAAAAACTAAGAGAAAACTCTAACTCACAAACTTGGGAATCAAAAACTCTACTGAATGATTGGGAGAGAACTCCTTAATTCTCATTTTAAATTTCATTTATAGTTGCCTATTTTTTGTCCCAAAAGGCCATTGGGGGAAGTAAGTCGGGCCTTGCCGAACATGTCGGTGATATACTCTTTGCTCCCTTCTATCACCAATTTGCAATGGCCAACAATCCTCAGGGTTCTGTGACTTTAGGCGATCAAGGTTGCCATTGCGAAGTCATTCGATGATTCACCGACTACCCATTTCTTTCGCCAAGTTGGTTCTTCCCCAAGGCTAGCATGCTGGAACTTTGGGCTTGGCTAAAGAGCCACTTGGCTATTCACCGAGTGGTCTTGGCGATTACTAGGATCAATTTTCTTCACTTCTTTAGCTTGTTTGCTCCCTTTTTCTAGGTAGTTTCCTTGCCTTGCTCCTTAGCCTGCATACCTGAAAATCAATGCTTTAATATCAGGTTATAGCATAAATTAGGTATTTGAGGACACTAAAACTATCAAAACAACACCCTAAATGAGTCCAAATCTAGGACTCATCATGCATCCTGCTTTCCATGTCTCTATGTTAAATAAATGTGTTGGAGATTCGACATTTATAGTTACCATAGAAGGTTTGGGATTTAAAGATAATATTTCTTATGAAGAAGTTCCAGTTGATATTTTAGACCGGTAAGTCATGAAATTGAGGAACAAAGAAGTTTCTTCCGTGAAAGTATTATGGAGAAATCAATTAGTTGAGGGAACTATTTGGGAGGCCGAAACCGATATGATTTCCTGATATCCTCATCTTTTTCCTTCTACTACTCCTCTAGCTTGAGGTATTGAGTTCCTCATGGGTTTCTATTTTGGTGTCATGTGTGTTTTAGATATTCCCATGATTTCCTTATTATGCATGTTCATGAAAATCCTAAGTTTTGAGAAAATGAGTCAACTTGATTGATTTCTACATGTTTATATGCATCTTAGTATGAATTGTATATAGACCATAAGATATGATGTTTTGAATAGATTTTAGCTTGGAGTTGATGTTTCCTCCTCGGATATATGCATTTGAGTATGAGTTGCTATGAATTTCATGATATGAAGATATGAATATGGTTTAGGTTGGAGTCGATGTTTCCTCCTTGGATATGTGCAGTTATGTGATTGCATGCATGATGGCTGCTAGTCTTGAGTCTTTTCTTTAAGATATGCCTGGAATCTCATTCGAGGAAGAATGTTCCCAAGGGGTAGATAATGTAACTCCTCGAATTTGAGAGAGGCCACAATAGCATGTTTAGAGCTTCAAGGTGCCATCCATGAAGGCTAACCACGACCTATGAATAGGACCACAGATCGTAGGTGGGTCCGTGGATAGGCCACCAAAAAGTCTTCAAGGGCAATGACCACGACAGGACCCACGAGTGTTCGATGGGTCCAAGGCTCGTGGCTAGGGAGCCATAGTTCAGGCCCAAATTCTATGAAGTTGGCGACGAGTGTGCAGGACGGACCGTTGGTCAGTCCACGGTCCATGAGTCATGCGTCATGGGTGGGGGTTCGACTGTTAGTGTTAGGGGTAGTTAGGTCTTTTCCTAATTATTTTATCTCTATACTGCGTCGTTTTGACTATGTCTAAGGCGCATATATAAGTGATTTTAACCCCAAAACTTATCCATTCAAGTCATTCTCTTAAATTCACCAAAATAATTGGGTTCTTCCTCTCTACAATATTTCTCTCTCTAGAACTTGAAGAAGAAGAAAGGGTTGAAGCTAGGTTCAAGGTTCAAGTCTCCATTCCTCAAGCATTTATGGGCATTTATAGTAAGGTATGATGACTTTTCATCCATGGAATCATTGCATCCATGGAGCCCCCAAGTTCTCCTAATTGATAAGTAGAATTTCCCAATTTAAATTAAGGTTTTCTTCTAAGTTGTGGGTCTTTGTAAATGTCGATTTAATTGAGTGAATCATGATTTATTATGCATGAATTGAGTGGATTCTATGCTATTATGATGAATTTCTGTGTACCAATGCCTAATCCATGTCTCTAAGTAGAAATTGATGTAAATGAGTTTTATTCTATGAAAGGAGAAATTATGGGTTTAGATGTATTCTTATAGGATTGATAAGGTACATTATCAATTGCTTTGAGATTGAAGCATATGTGATTAAATTATGATAATATTGGCTTTGAGAGTGAAGCCTATGCATTAATTGTTGATTGTTGATGTGATTATTGTGGAAGAGATTTTCCCACATGATTGCTTTATGTATGTATGGATGTGAAAGGCTTTCTCACATTGAAAGATTTTAGGTTGAAAGGATTGCTCACCTAAAATGAATCTAAGTTATAAGACTATGAAATTGATGAGGCGAGAGGTGATATTGACCATGACCTCTAAATTAGAAGAGGATATGAGGCGATTACCCATATTCCTTAGAATAAAATATGAGGCGAGTACCCATATTCATTAGAAATGAATAAGCGGCGATTAGCCTTATTTCATGAATTGAAAAAGAGGCAACTTCCCACATTCCTTTTATGTAAGTTAGACAAGGGCTGACTACCCATGATCCTAAAGTAAGGAGGATAAGAGGCGACTGGCCATGATCCTTATAGTTAGGCTAGTGGCGACTTCCCTTGTCTTTAAAAGTAAGTTATAAGATGTAAAATGTTATGATGAATTATTTGCTTGGATTGTCGCTTGAATTTCCTTCCATGATGAGTAAGACTAGAGGCGGATACCCAAGTCTTGACTAAGTATGAATTGAGGTTACTTCAAGAAGTACTCCTCCCATGTTATGATGATCTATTATGTGCAATGATTATGCTTTATGACTTATGTTGTCAAATGCTTATGTTTATGTTGTGTATGCAAGCTATCATATTTAGTACATCTTTGTAGTAATGCATACTCTTGCCTACATTTATCCAAATGTAGGGTCCGATGATCTCGATTCTCATCCCCGTGGCTTGGATCTTTAGTAGAGGCAAAACTTGAAAATTGGTGAGACCTCATAGCATTCGAGGATTTGGCCACTATTTCCTTACGTTCTTTTATTTTTAGTTGGTGAACATTGTTGTGTGGGCTGTGTTCCAAGATCCTATCGTATTAGATGGTTTTTGAGAAAAGTGTATTAGACTTCTGCTTTTGAAATGCAAACTTTAATTGTCTTGAAATGTTTAAATTCTCATGAATTTCTATTATCTTGACTATGAAAGCTAAGTGGCTTGTATGAGGCCTCTCGGGATCTTCTATGACACGTTACATCTAGGGGGTACCCCTGGGTCGTGACAAGAGAACCTTTTGCGTAATTATCTCAAAGTTTGAGGATGAAAATATTTTTAAACATATGATCATGAGCTATATTAATGAGAGTAGTATTGCGCACCGATATATGGACGAGTTCAAACAACTCAAAGTCTTCATAAACCATGTATGCCAACTTGGGTAGAAAGGGTCATACTTTTGAGAGGATTCCTTATTTATTATTAAGCATATATTAGTGGATTCACTTAGTTGAGGATGTTTTATACTCCGGCAAGGTGATCTGGCAGCGTGGGCGAGACGCTGTATCATCACATAACTCAAAGTGATGGTTGTCGATTAGAGAATCTCCCAAATAAGAGTAAAAGAGTTATTATCGAATTTTAAATACATTGAGTTATTATCTAATGTTTTAAAAGCTTTCTTTATAATGCATCTTTATTGTTGCTTTTATATTGAACTGAGTTGAGTACTTCTAAGTTTGAGTATCTTTGTGTATCCTTGAGTGTCCTTGAGTTGAGATGAGGTGAGTATGTTCTTTGTTTTTATCAAGTTCAAGCTTATGTATGTGCTTTAGAGTTCCCCTTGCATGCTCGTACATTCCATGTACTGATTCTGTTTGGCCTGCATCTTTCATGATGCAGATATAGGTAACCAGGGTCATCAACATGCACTTCGTTGATACCACTTGCGGTTTGAGTTAGCTTTGGTGAGCCTCCTTACTTTAGAAGGATTCCATTTATATCTCTCAGTTTTGTTAGGATGTCGTGGGTCTTGTCCAGACTTCCATCATAGTTAATAGAGGCTTCATAGACATACAATAGTAGTTAATCCAAGGATTTGCTTGGGGTCAGCAATGGTTCTTGAGTGCCGGCCACAACCAGGATGTAGTCTCGGGGTATGACATGTATGAAACCTCTACTGTTTTAAGATAGGTGTCATGATAAGAGCAATGAAAAACTTAAACAACTACTGAAAGTAAACTAAAGACTGAAGTCATCCGGAAGCAAGGAGACCTCACTCAAAAGCTGAAGAACGGATGAAGTGATCTCAACAAAACTCCTATTGAGGATCCTAAGTACCTTAATCTGCATCATAAAAAGATGCTGGTCGAATGACATCAGTACATTGAATGTACGAGTATGTAATATATGTGAAATAAAGTAGCTGAATGAAAGGAATGAAACAACTATATATATATTCTCAACTGAATGTAAAGAAATAAAGATATGAAATCATTTGAACTTTACTAAATACTTACTCATCTATGAACTCAATATATAAAATGATATGATAAAAATACACTTTTAACTCTATTTGGGAGATTCTCTAACCGACAACCGTCACTATGAGAAATGTGATGGTACAACGTCTCGCCCACACTGTCAAAATTTTACTATACCTTCCAGGTATATAGAACATCTCAACCAAGTGGATCCACTAAAGCTCTACTCAAAAAGCAATAAGGAGTCGTCTAAAAATATGATCATTTACCTATGTTGACTGTATGATTTATGAGGAATATGAGTTGTGTAACTTCATTCCCATATCGGTGCTGAAAGCTGCTCCTAATAAATATATCCTCACGCTCAAATGTATATACTCTTTCTCAATTTGATGTAATTGCTCAAAATATCCTCATAAAAAAGGTAACTACTGAAATGTCTCTAAACTCATTAACTCATTTAGAAATCAAAATTTTTCTTTTGTCAATGTAAAATGTGATACATTTGTGAATACTTTGTTCCCTTATACTCTTAAATCATATTTAAAATCTTTCTCAAACCTTATCTTTGCTTTCTTAGAAAATTAGGTAAGACAAATATGTTTGCTTTAAAGGGTTCTAAAAAAGTATAACACAAAATAAGGTTCATTCTTAAATATACACATGAACAAATCAACTCAAAGATCTCAATAACAATATAGAAAACTCAATACTTAAAATCAAGAACTCAGAACTCAACGATACTACTCATCTCAAGAGTACTCTATTAAAACACTCAAAAATGATTTAGGAGAATTTTTAAATACTTGAAGGTTTTGATTCATGATTTTGAGAGGAAAACTAGCTAGTTGATGATATACCCCATTAAAACACTCAAAAATGATTTAGAATAGTATTAAAAAGCTTGGGAAAGGACCAAAACAACCCTAAGAACGCATCCAGAAAATTGCTGATTGTTTTTTGGAGCAAACCTTCAAGGAAGGGTCTACGGTTCGTGAAAATTTCCACCGTTCGTTGGTCTAGTCGTAGAACATCGACAACCAAACATGGCTTCACTAAAAAGGCCATAACATTTTATGCCAAACTCGAAAAGAGGAAAACTTGGTGGCATTGGAAAGAGGACTCATAGACCTTTAATTTGATAGGTCATGGGATACCTACTTCATTTATCTCAAAACTTAATCTGTAAGGAAGCATTCAATTCAACTTTGTGCTAGGGGTTTCTTGTGAACCTAAATTAGGTGTTAAAACTTTGAGGTATAGATTTAGAAAGGGTGGAAAAACACTAAAAATAACCCTTCTTAAAATTTACAAAAGTCATCTACGGAAGGCCATCTACGGTCCATACAAAAGTCTACGGACCGTAAACCCTCTCATGAAAACATGTTGCGTTCAGGATATCTAAATTTTGGGTCTATGGACCCTTTCTACCGCCCATAGGAACTTTTAGGGGCCATCCTGCTCAATCGCAGGAAGCTTACTGCGGTTTTTTCAGGAATTGGGTTCCACGAGGCCTTTCTACGAATTGTAGAAGGTTCTACGAGTCATAGTTTGGTCTATGAAACTTGGACCTGATAATAATTTTTTAGAGCATGGTTCTACAAACCAACCTACGGTCCGTAAATACTTTTACGAGCCATAGATTTATATCGTGGCACCCCATGAAATTTTCTTCAAGCTCTGATTTGAGTTGGAATTTTTGGGGTGTTACATTATTTCCCCCTTGGGATCATTCATCCTCGAATGATGGTTAAACTAAGAATGGAAGGGAAATGAGTTACTATCACTACCTCTTTTGAATTCTAAGCTTGCATATTAACATAGCCAAAATTGATTAATACTGAGAGTTTTGAAACTTGACTAGAGCACGCTTAGCAAGGATACTCACATAAGATTTCAAGATCATAGGTCATGACATGAACTTTCTAAGAATCACAATAGGAGCATAAACTCTTTACGACCTATCATTAGTAAACCACTATCATCAACATCACTATTAGAACTTAGAAAGGATCATGGAGAGAGGTTTGAGAGAAAGATCATAAACATGATTCATTCAAGAAATATGATATAAGAATATGCATGACATAACATTATTTTTGTAGGCATTGAGAGTAAATCCTGAATTCTCGAGACTTAGCATGATATATGAATGCTTAGCTGAATAGGTCCATATCATGAGGTTGATATAAATAACCTTATGAAGTAAGATTGAGACTAATAGGCTTAAGTATTTGCCCCTCATTCTGTGAACTGAGCATATATAGATGTGAGTCTATCTGGGGTGTATCACCATAGTTCATGGATACAATTCTGATATTAGAAACCTCAACAGGATGTTGTAACGACTGAACTTTGAGGAATATGCTAGAGTATGAATGGATTCATATGACACCATAACTCTTTCTGAACACATCATTATCTAATTCTTAACACTTGACTTGGTTTCTCATCTTATCATCTCCCCCTTAAGTTTGAAGTTGACACTTTAAAGTTATGGATCTATTCCATCTTCTCTTAACTATTCTATATTCACTTTATTTTAATACCCGGGAAATGCTAATCTCATGGCTATTGAACTCTTTATGTGAATGTACTAAGATTTCTTCTAAATCTTCTTTCTGAGATGCTTCACTTTAAATTTTTCCTCCTTCTATAAAGTCCTTCTATAATCTTTACCCGCATGGACCTATAAAGTTGCTTAATCTAACTCCTAGTAGTTTGACTTCTCCTTCTTAGCCCACTAATACCGTCCTTCTAAGTTCATATATAGCTAACTGGATGAAACATGAACTATATTTGAAAGACTCATCATTGGCTATATATCTATGTGTGTATATATATATATATATATATATAAGAGAACCCTAGGACCGCCTACGTGGTGCCACAACAAATAAGAATTCCCTTTTAATTTATATATTTCCAAAACTAGCCTTCCCCTCCTCTCAACACCCTCAAGATTGTCACCACCATCTTATAATTTAAGCCTCCACCAAATCTTTCATATGTATAAATATCAGCCCCCTTTGAAGTTACTTAAGTAACTGATCACCAGATAGAAATACTGGGCCAAACTTAATCCTATATTCACTTGCATTGTTGCATGCATTAATCTACCATTTCTCGATAATCTTACTTAACCTTTGGTTATTGGAGTTAATCATTTTTTTTCTAGGTGTGGTACAATATAGATTGAATGTCAATGTCATTTAGTAGAGCGTTGAATTGATATTTGATGTAAACGTTGTTGGATTTTAAAAGGTAAATGCAATATGAAGAGTTGAAACTTTCATAAAATGTTTTGACTTTTATGAAAAGTTGTGCCCTTTATGATGAGTTGCGACTTTTATGAAAAATAATGACTTTTATGAAAAATTGTGACCTTTTCGAAGGGTTGTAACTTTTCCAAATAGTTGTAGCCTTTCTGATAAGGCACAATAAACATTTGTTAACACTACCCTCTGTTGTCTATAAGTGGACAAATATCCTCTCATTTTAAAACAACGAAAATTCTGAACTTCTTCTTCTTCTTCTTTAACACAATTAAATATTTTTGTACTTTGCTCATGTTAAGTGGCTCACTGACACCATTATTTTTGTATCAATACACTGGTGAATAAAATCTTTATATCCTGAGGGGATCTATTACTTTAAACTTCGAGTACTAGAAGGAAATAATTTCCTTAAGGGGACACTGTGTATTTAATGGGCTCAATTTTTTCTTTCTATTTCATTCTATTGTTACAGATCCTGGTATGTTTTTTAAGTGATTAGTTTATGCTTATGTTATTAATTCTTATTTTTGAGTACATGATTTAAACTTTGTTGTTTATGTTTCTATAAAGTTATTGTTATAAGTATTTGTTAGTACAAATTAAATAACACACATTAATTGAGTATTCAGACAACTTTCCTCTACCAAAATTATTGAGGTACAATAAAAAAATCCCTTAAAGTTCTATACTACCATCTCTTGAAGACAAACTTCAAATTTGGTATGTCACTGTAAGGATAATGACCATAAAAACATTATCGTACCTTGATGTGCAAAGTGAACCAGCAAAAGAAGACAAGAAATAATAAATTATTGACATGGCTTCAAGGATGTTGTGCCGGATGACCTATAGAGGAATATGACTAGACTGGTGCCTCTTTTAATTTCATAGACCTAGATAACTACAGAATAAATTAATTGTTCATATCCAATATGAAGTATGGATAGATTCTCAAGTTTACTGCAAGTTCTCAATACTATTCATCAAGTAATATATGTGTTTGTCGACACTGCGATTGGAATAGAAAGGTAGTTTCAAGTTGAACTCCACTACTTTGGTATGCTGATTTTTAAAAAGCACGCAAACAAACTGAATGAACTTTTCTCTTTCAAGTATATATGATAAGTTGAATTGTTGTCCAATATGATACATTCTATCTTTAATTTTTCATTTTAATAATTTATTATGATACATTTACATTAGGAACTTTAAAATAATAAATGTAAAACAAAAGATAGGGCTTAACTTTCTACACATTAAAATTAGAAAATTTGTTTACTTTTTCAGCCTTTTAAAATTTATTTATCCCTTCACAAATGAATATTTATTTAATAGAAAAATTAATTTCTCTGGTGATGTTCATTTAATTCCCCAAAAATGTCAAATAGTAACACTTACCGGAAGCAAAATGATAAATTATAAAATTATTATTGTTCGCTACTACATAATTTTATATGTAAGATAATATATTATATTAATTTTAATGACTAAATTCCGTGAGATTGAATTCCCGCTAGAGGTGCGGGTAATTTTAGTAGTTTTGTATAAGAATGCCTGCTATCTAAGTCCTTCGTTTCAATAAATAATTAATCACCAAATTACCTAAAAAAATTGGAGCAAATAAATCATGTATTACCCAGATTAAATTAAAGACAATGTGCATGTATTCTCTGGTTGTAGGTATGCTAGAACTCTATAAGCATATGGAGAAGACTTATGGAGTTGATACAAATAGATCAAATTACACTAATAGGATATGGCTACTCTTTAGTAATAATTATGATTTCTAGTTTTTCCATTTGGGTGTTGAGTACATTATAAACATCCCTCTAATAAAAAATGGTTTAGATTTGTTTCGTTTTACCCAAATATTTAATCCATGGTTAAATCTTTTTCCTCTTTCTCTATTTTTTACGGTCAGATAAAAATTCCTAATTCCCTTCCTTCTAATTTCCGGATCTATCAAGAATATCATAAAAGAAATTCAAACACCAATCCGAACAGAAACACAAGACTTACAAGGTGATCTCCATTATCAACTGAAATCAAAACTAACACAAGACTAGTTCTCCACAAAAAGATGTACATATATCAACATCAATCCAAAATATATGTTTAAGTTATGGATGGAGCTACATTAAAGACTGGATACTATATGGATAGATTACAAAAACATTAGATTCAAGTTTCCCCTCTATGTATTCTTCAAGAAAATGCATGAAACTGAGGAGCACCTATTGTTTCTTTTGTTGTTACAAATTCATTATGGCCGTGAATGCTCAATTGGATGGGTATACAAAGGAGTATATGAGATTGGCAGAAGGAGGTCAGATGGATGAGTAGATGTGTAAACAAAAAATCTTGTATCAATGGTATGCTCAACTGCTTGTTTGTTTGTTATGGTTGTATCTGTAATAAGGGAAAGGAACATGCTCAGATTTTAGAAAAGACATTATCCGGCTGATTGAGTGTACAAATAAATGTCTATCCATGTTTATTTCAAAGGACAGAAGCTGAGGAAATGAAAACCACTACTTAATCATCTACATTATAACACCCCAACTTATCGAAACGTTTAAATTAACTCGTACCTTCGTGGAAAGACAAAGAGGGTGAGTACTAAATTAAGAATGATGTGGTATGTCATATTTTAAGTGTTCAAGGGTTGTATCTCAAGTTTTGAAGTGAGGTAAGTGTCAAAATAAAAGTTAGCGAACATTATCGTAATTTCCTTTTTAAAGATTCCTCTGAAATTTGGGTAAAATGTCTCGGAGGTTTTATCCAAATCTATAAATATTTATGGGGCCCACGACCTATCAAATCGAAGGTCTACGAGTCTAGTTTCCAGCGCATCAAACCGTTTGTCCATACGACTTTAGAATAGAGAGATATTTGCATTTTCACGAGACTGCACAAGCAGGCACGTGAGGTGGGGCCCTAGGTCAGTGGAACTTTTTATATATATTCTTCTTCGACTTTTTGCTCATTTTTTAGTTAAGAACCAGAAAACTTAGAAAACCCATTTCTAGGATTAACCAAATTATAGATTTTATCGACTTAAGTCCTTGACGAAAGTTATTCTACGCGTTGAGCTCGTCATCATGGTATAATTTGTTTTATCGATTTCATAGCATATCATACTTTGGTGTTGGGACAGAAAGGGTTTGGACATATTTTAAGGTTTTGAAGTGTATTACGAACTTAAGATCAAGGTAAGACCCTTCTTTCATCGACTCTAGCTTTAATAAGCCGCAAATAGCAATTTGCGATAGAAATACATATCTTTTATCGGATTATCATGGTATCTTGTATTCTTGTGTGTTGATTATGGTCCTGCCTTGTTGTAGTATCGAGGGGAGGGGGGTTGTGAGTAAGAGTCGTTGTGAATTTAGTGAAAAAGGTATGTTAAGGCTATTCCCTTCTTACAACATGTTTCATTAAAGCTTAAGAGCAATGTAATTGGGTTGTTATCGTTGTTATACTTGTAGCCATTATTGTTGATTGTTGGCTGCTCGAGTGGATATAATCCTCCCTTGTAGGGATTCTTATTCAATTAGTAGCGTCCCTATGTTGGACACGACTTAGAGGCTATTTGTATAGGTTGCTTATAGCTAAATGACTCTCTTTTAACCTATAGGATTGTTATTGTTGCCCTTGGGGCTATTGTGGTTAGCTGCAGGAATGTGATCTATGCCTAGAAGGGCTATGTTCTGCCTACGGGGCTATATTGATGCCTAGAAGGGCTAAGAGTTGCCTACGAGGCTGTATTGATGCCTAGAAGGTCTATGAGTTGCCTACGGGGCTATATTGACGCCTAAGAAGGCTATGTGACTGCCTTCGGGGCAAGGGAACTACCGATAAGGGTATATAGACTGATTGGCACCTTCTAGGTAGGTGATCTTGTGTGTTGTTTATACCTGCCGAGCTTATGGGGGCTTGGTTAAGTTGTTGTTTTTTTAGTTTTGATATGTTTAGATTTAGGAGCAGGTCATTACACTTATCTTATCTCTGCTTTATTTATCGAATTACTCCCAGTGTATTATGATACCTGCTCATAGTCTATTGCCATTCATACTCGGTACATTATTTCATATTGATGCCCTATTGCCTGGGGGTACTGAATTCATGCCAGCAGGTCCCGATAGATGACCTAGTAGACCTCCTCAACAGAGGGATCGACTTCTATCCGATTGGCTAGACCCTTTCCTCTAGAGCTACCATAGTTGGGAGGTTTGTTAGCTTTTGTTGTATATATATTTATGGGTAGGCTGGGGCCCTGTCCTACCAACTATTTAGAGTTGGATGGCTTGTTTATTTTCTTGATTGATTGTGGATGTCATGAACTAGTAGAAAATGGTTTAGCAGGGTCGGCTCAGGCCTGAGTTTTGGCATTAGGAGCCAGTTGCACCCCTTGAGTTTGGGGCATGAAAAACTTGGTATCAGAGCAACGTCGTATCCTAGGGATTCTGCAAGCCGTGTCTAGTAAAGTCTTGTTTATAAATGTGTTGTTCACCACATTCGATAAGTTAGAAGTTATCGGGCATGTTAGAATGACTATCCTTCTTTTTCTCACCTCGTGCTATAGAGCGGTGTCTTAAGGGTTGAGGTTTCTGGATTATAATTGGTATTTGTATGCAGATAGAGATAGATAACACCAGATAGACCACAGGTGGAGGTGCCCATTGTGAGACCCAGGGGGAGACATCTTCTCATCCCCCTATAGCTTCTTCACCGTTTAAGAAGCCTCTAAGGGCTACAGGACCCCGGCTCCACCAACTATACTACCTCTTGTTCCTCATATTCCATGTGATCAGAATTTCAAGAGTGCAATATGTATGTTAGCACAGTTAGTAGCTGCACAACACCTGCCGGCTGCGCCAGATGTTGCTGGACCTTCTGAAGGACCATCATCACTTTGTTGATAAGCTTAATAGGATCTTCAAAGTCATGCATGCCTCAACGACTGAGTCATCTGAGTTAGCAGTATTTCGATTGCGTGATATTACAGTATTGTGGTACGACAGTTAGGAGAGATCTAGGGGAAAAGATGCATCTCTACCCACTTGGGATAGCTTTATAGAAGGTTTCATAGATCACTATTTTCTTCGAGAGATTAGGGATGCCCGGGTGGACCAGTTTTTGAACCTCCGACAGAGCAGCATGAGTGTCTGAGAGTACGAGATGATATTTGATTCAATGTCTAGATATGAACCAATATTTGTTGATACGATACATGACAAGGTGCGTAGATTTGTGGGAGGGATTGACTCAGACTATATCGATGCTTGTTCTACCGCTGCACTAAATGATAATATGTATATCTCACGAATTTAGGCCTTTGCATAGTGCATAGAAAAATGCTGATATCTACAGTATATGAGTGAAAGGGTCAAGAGAGAGAGACATAAGAGGGTTAGGCCAGCTGGTTCACACGGAGATTTTTAGGGTAATCCCAGACCTCGATATTCTAGTAAGCCACCTAGACCTCCACCACAGTAGCTCCAGGGTAGTAGATTCTATCGTCAGGGACAGTCAGGCCCAGGTGAGGGTTCAGGAGCATTAGGCTCTCAACAACAGAGGGGTTCAGGCGAGGCTAGGACAGCCCCATCACGTTGCGCTACTTGCGGTAGGATGCATTTCGAGAGGTGCATGCAGGGCCACATTTTTTATTCTCATGGATAGAAGGGGCATGGGTGGAGGAACTGCCTGACCATAGGTCAGAGTGGTATCGGTCAGTCGATCGGGTCAGTAATAGGTTCCTCCTCACCAGCACACTCTACAGGGCGTGGACCCCAGACTTCAGCAGGTAGAGGCAGAGGTAGAGGCACATGTAGAGGTAGAGGGGGAAAAAATAGTTCTCGTAATGGCCAGAACCGTACATATTCACTAGCCGGTCAACTGGGCTCAGAGTTATCACAAGATATTGTGACATGTGCATTGATTGTTTGCTCCCATTGTGTTTATGCTTTAATAGATCCTGAATATACTTTGTCTTATGTTACTCCATTTATTGCGTGGAAGTTATGTATAGTAGGAGAGTTATTAGATCAACCCTTTATTGTATCTACACCAGTTGGTGAGTCTATTATTGCCAGAAGAGTCTATCGAGGTTGTACGGTAGAAATTATCGACCGACAGACCTCTGTAGACCTGGTAGAGTTAGAGATGGTCAATTTTGTTGTCATTATGGGTATGGACTGGTTAGCGTATTGTTATGCTAATGTTGTGTGCTGGGCAAAGATTGTTAGATTCCACTTTCCAGGAGAGGCAGTTCGGGAATGGAAAGGCGATACAACAACGTTGAAAGGTAGGTTAATTTCGTATCTTAAGGCGAGGAGGATGATTACTAAGGGTTGTAGTTATCATCTTGTTCGCGTTCTTGATATAGATGCAGAACCATCGAATCTTCAGTCTATTCCGGTAGTTAATGAGTTTCTAGATGTATTTCCTGACGAGCTTCCTGGCATCCCTCCAGAATGGGAAATTGATTTTGCTATCGATATGCTACCAGGTACATAACCTATATCTATCCCTCCTTATAAAATGGCTTCTACTGAGCTAATTGAGTTAAAGGATCAACTAAAAGACTTCATGGATAAAGGCTTTATCAAGCCTAGTGCTTCACCATGGGATGCGCCAGTGTTATTGGTGAGGAAGAAAGATGGCTCACTGAGCATGTGTATCGATTAGCGACATCTGAATAAGGCGACTATAAATAATAAGTATCCCGTTCCAAGGATCGTTGACTTGTTTGATCAGTTACAAGGTGCTAAGTGCTTTTCAAAGATTGATTTAAGATCAGGGTACCATTAGGTACGAGTTCGGGAGAAAGATGTTTCGAAGATAGCTTTTAGAACCAGATATGGACACTTTGAGTTCTTGGTAATGTCTTTTAGATTAACTAATGCCCCAAAAATGTTCATGGACCTAATGAATAGTATATTCAGGTGGTATATAGACTTAATTGTGATTGTATTTATTGACGATATTTTGGTGTATTCACGTTCGATAGCTGAGCATGTAGATCATTTGCGAACAGTCCTTCTGGTTCTTCAAGATCGAGAACATTATGTAAAGTTTTCTAAGTGTGAGTTCTAGTTGGACTTTGTAGCTTTTTTAGGACATATTGTATTAGATGCAGGCATTACAGTTGATACACAAAAGATTGAGGCCGTAAAGACTTGGCCCAGACCCATGAATCCGACTGAGGTTCATAGTTTCTTAGGGTTAGCTGGGTAGTATAAAAGGTTTGTATAGAGGTTTTCTTCACTTTCAGCACCATTAACGAAGCTGACGCAAAATCAACTAAGTTCCAGTGGACTGAGGTTTGTAAGCATAGTTTCCAGGAGCTGAAGGACAGGTTGACATCAACACCAGTTCTAGCTTTGCCAGAGGGTTCTGAGGGCTATGAGGTGTACTGTGATGCTTCTGGTGTTGGGTTGGGATGTGTTCTAATGCAACATGGTAAGGTTATCACATATGCTTCAAGGCAGTTGAAGAAGCATGAGAAGAACTATCCTACCCACTATTTAGAGTTGGCTGCAGTTGTGCATGCGTTAAAGATCAGGAGACACTATTTGTATGGAGTTCATGTTGACATCTTCACAGATAATAAAAACCTTAAATATATCTTTAGATAGAAAGAGTTAAACTGCGACAACTTCGATGGCTTGAGTTACTGAAAGACTACGACATGGATATTTTATATCATCCAGGAAAGGAGAATGTGGTAGATGATGCCCTCAGTAGAAGTCTATGTGTAGTTTATCCTATTTAGGTATTGAGAAGCGTGAGCTAGTGCGAGAGCTTCATCAGTTAGCTAGGTTGGGAGTCAGATTGTTAGAGACAAACAATAGTGAGATCACAACTCAGGACACAGCCGTATCATCTCTAGTTGTGGAGGTAAAAGCACGACAACATGAGGATCCTAGCTTAGAGCAGCTCAGAGCCAAGGCTCAGGATCAACAATTTTAAACATTTGATATAGCAGGAAATGGAGTCCTCAGATATAGCGTTCGATTGTGTTTTTCAGATGTTGCAGGTCTTCGATATAAGATTATGGAAGAGGCACATCATTCCCGTTATTCTATTCACCCTGCTTCGACGACGATGTACCATGATATTAAGGAGATCTAGTAGTGGCATGTGATGAAGAAGGATGTTGCTGAGTTTGTGGCACAGTGTCCTAATTGCCAACAAGTTGAAGGTTAAGCACCAAAAGCCCGCTGGGTTAGTCTAGGAGATAGACATTCCTTTGTGGAACTGGGATGCAATTAATATGGATTTTATTATAGGATTACCTTGATCGCGTTATAAGTTTGACTCTATTTGGGTAATTTTTGACGGACTAAAAAATCAGGCCACTTCTTACCAGTCAGGGCTACTTTTACAACCGAAGACTATGAAGGGCTCTATATTTGAGAGATTGTTAGGCTACACGGTTTCCCAGTATCTATTATCCCTAATGGAGTAGAACAATTTACCGCTAACTTCTGGAAGTCCTTCCAGAAAGGACTAGGGACACATCTTAATCTTAGTACAACCTTTCACCCTCAGACATATGGCCAGGCAGAGCACACAATTTTGAAACTTGAGGATATGTTACAGGCTTGCACGCTTGATACACTCAAATTACACCTCCCTAAAGAAGCATAAGTGATCGTTATCAAGTAAAGAACCTAACTTGTAAGTTGGGGTCGATCCCACGAGGAAAATGGTTTAGACTTCACTTTAAACAACAATTATATTCATTTAGTCAAATTACTTCCAGAAACAAGTAATTAAAGCGGGGGATTTGTGAAACAAATTGTAAGAATTTATCAAGTAATCAATAAACAAAAGTCTATTTCGGTTGTTATCAAAATGAGAGAATTAACTAGGGTATACGTGTTCCCCACAAGCTCATAACACAGTAATCCTAGTAATAGCAATCCCTTCCAAGTGTACTGCATGCAAAGTGACAAGTTAGGTATCTTTAAATCCTTGGTCCGGCATCTAGAGAATTTCACCCCGCACCTTAGTCTGGCTACGTGTGTATAATTTACTTACCCTTACCTTTACCTCATATTAGACATCACATCGATGTTTGACTTAGTTATTACTTCGCACCAATCGACACTAGCCTATTAGATAGTATCAAACTAAATCTATGTTGATAATTCTTTTCTCATTAATTACCTCCTTGGTCCGGCAAGTAGTAATGAGGTGAGTTCTAACGCTGGCCACCGTTAAAAAGACTTTTAAACGAAAGAATTATTAATGCATGCAGAACACTATTTAAGAATTGCTTATTTACTATTCATAATTTGTTAATCGCTCATGGTTCCCACAACCCTAGTTGTGGAGTTTAGTTACCCATAATCATATGAACACAATTCAATGTTTTAGATGAAAGAATTATGAACTTACGTAAGAAGAATAATTAACCCAGAAATTCACTTTGAATGGCAACACCAAAATCTTCAAACCGAACTCAGGAAATTAATAATTGCTAAAGTTGCAGTTAATCTCCCAAGTCAAGAACTAGAATAAAAGTAATAAAATCCAACCCCAAAAATGGGGTTTACATACCCTATTTATATAAAACAAGTCCTTAATTAAAAAGGAAACAAAATAAGGAAAGTTTGTTCAGGCACACGTCTTCATTCCACGATACTGACTCATGGACCGTCAATGGATCTACGGTCCGTGAGTCTCTTCCGTCAGCCAAGACTTAGAAAATATTTCAGCTTCCCAAAAATCAGCTTTTCTGAAGCAAATGATGAGACACCAGTACGGACCGTAGATCGATCTACGGTCCGTCAATGCCTCTCCGTAGCTCCACACTTAGAATCTTCAAAAATCAGGTACTGGAACCCTCACATTATCATTCTACGGATCAACAGTACGGTCTGTAGATCAATCTATGGACCGTCAATGGACACCGTGGTTCCACACTTGGTCAGATTTCCCTGATTTGCCTTGCCTGCTGATCTACGGTCACTATCTACGGAGCGTCAATGGACCTACGGTTCGTAGATGACCTCCGTAGATGCCCTTTTCTGCATTTCTTTCAGCTGTCTCTGTACTTCTGCGCCTAAACATCTTTCCTGCAAAACATGATAAAAACACATAAAAACCAATACAAACAGGCCCTAGACACACACAACTCTTAAGTGAAATGTATAATCAATACCGTAAACTCACGGTATATCAACACCCTCAACTTAAATTCATTGTTTGTCCTCAAGCGACGCACTAAAACTCTAAATGACACTTGTATAGAGGCAAGCAATTCAAGCATAAGCAATCACATGGCTCTGTTCTCCAACTCTCTTTTCGGGCACAAAATCTATTTTGACTCGACAAGCTAATTCATGCGGATCAAAATATGACAAAGATCGACCAACCAACTCACATCATACACTGTTTCACTATCACCAAGGTACCAACTTTTTGACAATGTGACTAGTGCCCTTACTTCAAACGAAATCCTTTTTCACACAATGAATATGAATTTGAGTACAAGGATTCATTCAACACTCACACTCAGAAGTAACTTCAAATATAGTTAGTGTTCAATACCATAGGTTTGCCCTTATTTTCACTTCTTAGACTCTCCAAACTAGACTCTAGGATCACTATAGGACTTTCTTAGCTTGTAACGTAGGCTCAGGGTCAGGTGTGGTACATTTGGGTACTTCTTAGTGACTTTCTGCCCTCCTTGACATTACACTAGGCTTTCAACCTCTTTTTGCCCTATATTTTCCATCCTACCGTTTTACCTTCTTTCCCTTAATTTTCTTCAACCATTGATGTGACTTTAGACTTTGTAGCTCTTTATTTTTCACTTTCATCTTTTTTTCTTGCGTTTTATTATTTTCTTTAGCTTTCAACAAGTCACATCCTTTCCTCTCATTTTTTTTAAGCATCACACTCTTTTCATACCCATTTTTCTTTTAGTATCCTCTTTCATAGCCACCCTCAACTTATGGATTTTCCATTGGTTGAGGTGCACAATACCCAATGTCGGATCATGACCAAGATTGAAGTTACTTTTTTTTTTACATTAGCCACCCTCTACTTAGGCTTTTGGCCTAAGTCGAGGTGCACATGTCCAAGGAGGGACTGGGGCCAACATAGTAGATTATGGGAACGTGAGTTAGGGGTTTAGAAATAAATGGTCTAATTTAGGCTCATAGCATTTGGATCAAATGGAGCATTTATTTCATTTGGTTGGATTCTTCTTTTAGGCAATTTGCGGACTTCTTAGAACAAGGGCCTATGATCACTTCCTAGCCTCTAGAGTAGATTGTCTTAGCAGGACTAACCGGGCAAGTTCTAGATTGGCACAAAAACTATTTGAACAATCAACTATTCTCACACACTGTTGGCACATAGTTTCATTATCAGATTATAAGATTACCCGATTCAAGGCGTAGCTTAAGTCATGCCATCAAGTTGATTCATATTAATGTCATACTCAGAGCCAACACGTTCAACTTATCTTAGCCTACAAATTCTAGCACACATATAAACATTTGAACGGGTATCACTTTTCATAAGCCATCATGCTTCATTATTTTTCAAGCTTCTACACATACGATACTAACACATGCTGGTTCAACAGAAATTAAGCAGTCTCTTGCGAAAAAAGAACACAGGCAAGAAAACCCCAAGAGAGGATTTATGAGTTGGGTTACTCAGACTTCACCCTATCACTCACAATCCATTTACCCTACCCAAAAAAAATAGATGCGATTGTCCCCAATGCATACAAAAAAAAATAGTAAAAGATAATGGATTAGGTGAAGCAAACCTGTGGTGCATAGAGCCGAAGACTCATCAACAAGCGGGTGGGTCCGGTTTCCTGGATCCCGCTAAATCATTACTCGGGTCAGCCTCAGTAGTATCCGCATCAACAAGGACAACACCATCAGTAGTGCCATCTTTCACTCTACTTGCACCCTCAGTGGTGCTCACATCAATCCTAACGGGCATAGAACTCGACGCCCCAGCAATCATCTCACGGGCCCTCTGCTGCCTCAGCTGCTCATCCATTATGGAGGCTATCCGTGCTTTCTTCTCCTGCCTGCACTACCTTTTGCTAGCCTTTTCCTCCACCGTGAGATCAGATTTGTGACTAGATCGGTGCCTCTTACCGCGGGCACGTGCAGGCTCGGTCTGCTCCTCCGCATCATCTCCACTGAATAGTGCACCCAGGACTGTATCATCACCTAATGCAGAGGGTGCAGCCTGTGGCTTGACAACTGGTGTGGCCAGGATGGCGTCAACATCAGTCCGGAAACTAGCTAGCTCAGTATGAAAAGAGGACATATTAGTAGTGGGAGCTGGCCTCTCTAGAACTATCAACTCGAAGGCATCAATCCGCTTATGAACTGCTTGTACCTTATGGTCCATTTGTGCCTCCATCCTCTTTTCTACTCTCTCTTCGGACTCAGCAATCAACTTCCGCATCTAGGGCTTAATATGGTGCAGAAAGGTGGCCATCTGAGCCTCTAACTTCTGGAATCGGACCAGTGGTATGACATTGTCTCCCGAAGATGGGGTGGCTCTAGATGAGCCGGGGGACTGACTAGCGGCCTGAAAAGAGGAGGCTGGGACATCATCAGTGTGGGCTGGAAGGACAGGCTCATCACCCTACATCTGCTCCACAACATCTACTAAATCAGTACCCACTGGCACATCGATCCGCGACCCTCTGCGAGGTGCTGCCACATTCACCTCGTCCTAAATCAGGCCAACATCTAAGGTCCCCGTAGGGTGGATCAACCTATAACAGTGCTAGATCGGCACTCCAGAGTCCCTGCACAATTAGAAAATTAACATGGAAAGGGGTAAGTAGTGGAGGTCTTGAACACCCTCTCGTGAATTTCTGCCAGCAGAATACGGGAAAAATCAATCTCCAATCCTGCTACTAACGCTGCAACCGTGATGGCTCTATCCATATGAGTTGGTTGTCAGCTTTTGTGGGCAACACCCTATTACGCACCAACAACAAGAAGAACTTGGCCACAAAATTTAATGTGGCCTTTCGGATACCCAGCCGTGGTGCGGTGACCCACTCTGCACGCTCTCCATCTGCAGTAATGTATTTAGCCAACCAAAGTATAATAGCCTCCCTCTGCTCTACATTACGCGTGAAGGCTCCACTCCTCACAACATCCCATCGGTAATCAAATTCGGCCGTGTTGAGAGCCCAAGTGTGATCAGGACTAGGGCCGTGGCATGTGATATGTCCACTGGAAAACCTCAGACCATAGTAGAAGTGATAGGGTCTTGGGCTGTGGGCTTGGACCTCTTGTCAATCGAACCTCGGAGAGTGGAAACATATGAGGCATAAAACTCCCGCACAATCTCCTCGCTATAAGTCCCAGGGTATCGGGCCATCCAATCGCACTTGTGAAGCTGATAAAGCCGGTGGATGTCGGGAATAATGTGTAAGCTCCCCGTGAGGACTTTGCGCTCTTCAGTAATAAGTTGGGATATCTTCTCTTTCTCATTCAACATTCTGGCATCCCGGTAGATTTGCCATTGCCCCTCAACACACCATCTGTTTGGCTCCCCAGCCACCGTATCAGGGTCGTAGCTTCATGGCACCTTGACTTCTCTAGAACTAGTAGCCTTATCAGACGAGACAGCTTTGTCAGGTGATCCTGAGCTTGTGGTGGATCCAGAACCGGAGCTGGAACCATGGGCGGGCTCAGAGCAGAAAGTAGAGGCAGACTTTGAGTCAGAAGTAGAACCAGCCTCAGAACCGGAAGTAGAACCAGCCTCAGAACCGGAAGCAGAACCAGTCTCAGAACCAGCCGGTGACCCGATCAGTGTGTTCTCCTCATCAGACTAGGAGACAGTGACTACGTCGGTGACCACCTGCCGGGATGAATTTCGGGTAGCCCGAGGTGCAGTAGGGGATGTCCTCGTGGCCGGTGGAACATATGCTGCATCCTTTTCTGCGTCCGTGTCTTCATCGATTAACCTAAAGCTAGGGGTAACATATTTTGACTTGCTCTGTTTTGTATAGGTGACTAGCTTCTTAGGTGCCATAGTACCTGTGGAAGCGTTATTAGCGCCAACACTAACTACAAACACACTCGACATAATTTTAGAACTAAAAATGAACAACAACAAAGACCCCAAAAAAATTCAGACAGTGGCAACAATGGTCATCTACGGAGGGGACCTACGGTCTGTAGATTGATCTACGATCCATGGAACCCTTCCATGGATCAGAGGACCAACTATGTGGGTCGCAGATGGAAACCACAGAAGTACAAACTGGTCCGTAGATTGATATACGGACAGTAGTCCACCTCCGTGGTTTCACACTTCGTGAAAATTTCAAGTGCATCCATCCACGGACCTGATCTACAGTTCGTAGATCGATCTACGGTCCGTAGACGGGGTCTCGTGGATGGGGTCTGTGCCAGATTTTAGGCATGCTTTAATTTCCAGCCCGCCTATTTGACCATTTTTAACAACATCCTAGTCTAACCATGCATTTCAACATTTAATCATGGTAGTTCCTCATTATAAGGGTTCCAATTACTCAATTTGATAATTCTTTCATACAAAATTCAGAGCCCTAAGTCGAAACTTACATATAGACCAGCATTAAGACAGGTTTAACACACTATCAAGGCAACACAATCACAATCTATCATCCCAAGGGTTTTAGTACTTAAAGTTTAGCATGCAATTACAGACACTTAATTACCCATGGTCAAGACCCGACTCCCGACTTTCTATATTCAATCTATGAACCAAAATTCAAAGTGAGAGGGAAAGTCTATTACCTTACAAGCAACGAGGAGTGGGGTGATGCGTGATGCCACTAAGCTTTTCAAGACCACACTAATCGCCTAGTTGCGCTGAACCCGAACACCGAAGTTATGAATAAGGCTGTTGAGAGGGCTTTGGAAATTTCTGGGATGAGTGGTGGTTGGAGAGGAAAGGAAAATTAGGTTTTAAGGGGAGAGAAAGGGAAGATTAATGGGGGAGTGATGGAGTGATTTAAGGAGTTTGGGAAATTATGAAATGGTTTGGGAGTAAATGAAGGGAAGTGGAATGATTTAAAATTGGGTGATTTTATATAAGAGGGGTCCGGGTCAGGTCAGGCAGCATTAGGGTTTTGGACCCACGAGAGCCCGTCTACGGTCCGTGGGTCGATATACGATCCGTAGATTGGGACCGTAGATCACTCTTACACTTGGAAAAGTTTAGGGGCTTACCTGGGATCTACGGACTCCATTTACGGTCCGTGGATGGATCGACGGACCGTCGATGGTGTCCATAGACCTCTGCACCAGACCATTTTCTGCATATTTTTCATAGCTCACCTGCACATGTAGCAGCCATTAGGCTATTCTTTTTACATTTTCTGGACACTTTGTAGACACGGACCCTACACTAATTCTAGCCAATATTAATACAAAGCTAAAACACCTATCTAAATTAATACAGAGAATCAACTAAACAAAGAAAACTACTAGATGGAAAACAAAAACCTATCGTTGGCTAGATTGTACATCTTGGGTTGCCTCCCAAGCAGCACTTGATTTAACGTCGCGGCATGACGCAAAATTCTTGATTACTCAGACTTCATCAAGAACATAAGCCTCAACAACCTCTTGCACACTTTCTGCATTTCCCAGATAGATCTTGATCCTTTGCCCGTTTACCATGAACCTTGTTCCTTCACTGTTCTCAAGCTCAACCGCTCCATGGGGGAGCACTTTTGTGAGCAAAAATGGTCCGGTCCATTTGGATTTGAGTTTGCCCAGAAAGAAGCGTAACCTAGAGTTGAATAGAAGCACAAGATCTCCCACCACAAATTCTCACTTTTCAATTCTTTGATCATGATACCTCTTCATCTTCTCTTTGTACAAGGCTGAACTTTCATAAGCTTTAGGTGAAACTCATCAATCATATTCAAATCATTCATTCTTTGATTAGATGCGGCACCCCAATCCAAATTAAGCTTCTTCATCGCCCACAAAGCCTTATGCTCTAGCTCTACCGGTAAGTGGCAAAACTTCCCATATACAAGTTGGTAAGGAGACATACCTATGAGAGTCTTGTATCCAGTGCGATAGGCTCATAGAGCATCATCAAGCTTCCTTGACCAATCCGTTATGTTAGCATTCACAGTCTTCGCCAAAATCTGTTTGATCTCTCTGTTGGACACTTCAACTTGCCCACTAGTTTGTGGATGGTAAGGAGTGGTTACATTGTGGTGGAAACCATATTTTTCAAGTAGCGCCTTGAACAACTTATTACAAAAGTGGGAACCTCCATCACTGATAATCGCCCTCGGTGTACCAAATCTAGAGAAGATATTCTTTTTCAAAAATGCGGTGACACTTTTACCTTCATTGTTTGGGAGCGCAACTGCTTCCACCCACTTCGATACATACTCAACCGCCATAAGAATATACTTCATCCCATGTGAACTCAGAAATGGACCCATAATATCAATGCTCCATACATCAAACAACTCTATCACGAATATAGGATTCACATGAAGCTCTTGCCTCTTTGAAATCCCTCCTTCTCTTTGGCAACGGTCACAAGACTTGGTGAAATCACAGCATCTTGGTGGATGGTAGGCTAGTAGTACCCATACTGCAAAATCTTATGTGCAGTTCGAATACCACTATGATGCCCACCAACAGGCGATGAATGACATGCTTTAATACACTCAACTCTCAATCTCGGGTACACAGCGATGAATATTCCCATCAGCACAACTGCGATACAAGTAAGGCTCATCCCAAAAGAATTTCTTCACATCATTTATAAACTTTTTCCTTTGGTGAAAAGACAAATCCGGGGGAACAATATCGCTTGCCAAATAATTAGCAAAGTCTGCGAACCAAAGAATCAGATCATGAGAAGTAGCCAATACATGTTTATCTGGAAAAGCATCATTAATTTCAGCCCTATCACCAAGTTTTAGCATAGCCTCTTCCTCTAATCTGGACAAGTGATCGACAACTTGATTTTCGGTCCGCTTTCTATCTTTTACCACAAAATCAAACTCTTGCAGCAACAATACCCATCTAATCAACCTTGGTTTTGCATCCTTCTTAGCCATCAAATACCTCAGTGCAGAATGGTTAGTATGCACTATGACCTTAGTACCAAGCAAGTAGGATCGAAATTTCTCGAATGCGAAAACCACCGCCAGAAGTTTTTGTTCAGTCACAGTGTAATTCCTCTGGACCACATTTAGAGCTTTGCTAGTATAGTAAATAGTGTGAAGAATTTTCTCTCTTCTCTGTCCTAATACTACACCAAGCGCCACTCCACTAGCATCGCACATTACCTCAAACGGTTGTCCCCAATCTGGTGAAATAATGATAGGTGCAGTAACCAACTTCTCTTTCAACTCTCCAAATTCTTTCAGACAAGTATCATCAAAATCAAACTTACACTCCTTTTCGAGCAGTTTGCACAATGGATGTGCAATTTTAGAGGAATCTTTGATGAACCTCCTATAGAAACCTGCATGCCCAAGAAAACTCCTAACACCTTTTTACAAAGATATGTGGTGGAAGTTTTTCTATTACCTCAACTTTCGCTTTATCTACCTCAATGACCTTCTCAGAAATTCGATGACCTAGAACTATCCCTTCTTTCACCATAAAGTGGCACTTCTCCAAATTCAGCACCAGATTGTAATCTTCACACCTATTAAGTACCTCAACCAAATGATTCAGACATCGATCAAAAGAGTCACCTACCACAGAGAAATCATCCATAAATACCTCAATAGTGTCCTCCACGATATCAAAGAATAGCGATATCATACAACGCTGGAAGGTCGCTGGAGCATTGCACAACCCAAATGGCATCCGTTTGAAAGCAAATGTCCCATAAGGGCAAGTGAAGGTGGTCTTCTCTTGCTCTTTCGGAGCTATAGAAATTTGATTGTAGCCTAAATACCTATCAAGAAAATAATACCAACCCTTGCCTGCAAGTCTATCCAACATCTGGTCCATGAATGGCATAGGAAAATAGTCCTTTTCCGTCCAAGCATTTAGCTTTCGGTAGTCCATGCAGACTCTCCATCCAGTTACGGGCCACATCAGAACAAGCTCGTTTCTCTCATTAGGAACCACAGTAATCCCACCTTTCTTGGTCACACATTGAACATGATATACCCAACTACTATCTGCAATGGGATAGATAACTCCAGCATCCAACCACTTGATGATCTCCTTTTTAACTACCTCTTGCATAGGTGGATTTAATCTTCTTTGGTGCTCAATACTAGGTTTGTGATCTGGCATGAGTTGAATTTTGTGGGAACAAATATCGGGAGCAATAATATCCGCAATAGTCCACCCAATAGCTCGCTTGAACCACTTTAACACAGTCACCAAGCACTCTACTTGGCTCGCATTTAAATCTGCCGCAATGATGACCGGCAAAGTATTATCTCTACCCAAGAATACATACCTCCAATTTCGATGCCTCCACAATATATGGTCTCGCAGGTGGGGACTCACGATTCTTCATGTCTAACTCATACTTCTTTGGTTCGACCGATATTCACACCTATCGAGTGCATCTACCAACTCATCATATTCTTCAATACCATCACTATCGAAATTCATCATAACTGCTTTTAGTGCCTCGACACCTAGTCGCTCTTCAATTTGTAGTTCTGGTCTACTCTCAATTCTGTAAGTTATAGCAGATACTGTTTGGAGCTCACCACTCTACTTCATGGACCTACAAATATTGAAAGTTGCTTCTTCATTGTTCAGTCTGAACTTCATCTTCCCTTTCTCCATATCAACCAACGCACACCCTGTGGCAAGAAATGGTCTCCCAAAGATGATGGGGACCTCAAAATCAACCTCACAGTCAAGAATCACAAAATCTGCCGAAAAGATGAACGACTCCACTTTC
Organism: Solanum chiquidenum; assembly: GCA_029582725.1. Taxonomy (NCBI): domain Eukaryota; kingdom Viridiplantae; phylum Streptophyta; class Magnoliopsida; order Solanales; family Solanaceae; genus Solanum; species Solanum chiquidenum. The sequence continues at coordinate 58,316 of JAJOOS010002837.1, read as the reverse complement.
ACTAGCACATCATGGAGTACACCAATGGGCCTTTTCATGGTTCTATCGGCCATAAGTAACCACATTGTAGTAGGCTTTGGATCACGTAGGCCCAACTTCTTATAAATAGATAATGACATGAGGTTGATGCTACCACCAAGATCACACAATGCCTTAGCAAAGTGTAACAACCCTATAGTACATGGGATCGTGAAAGCACCATGATATTTCTTCTCTGCACAAGAGACCTTGTTGCAATAGCGCTACAATGCTGCATTCTATCATCATCTTCAAAACTCACAGACCTTTTCTTTGTTACCATATCTTTCATAAACTTTGCATACCCAGGCATTTGCTCCAAAGCTTCTATCAACGACACATTGATGGAAAGCTGCTTCAACATAGTAATAAACCTGCGATATTTACCATCTTCAGTCTTCTTCACTAACCTCTATGGAAAAGGTGGTGGGGGTCTAGGTATTGGGACCAGTTTCTGAGATATCTCCGCTTCTTTCTCTGTTGCATTCTCAGACTCTTCTGTAACCTCCACCACATCATCTTCTTTTCTAATCTCAACATCCACCACAGACGGCATAGGTGGATCAATGTTTTGCTTACCCTCCGAGTAGTAACTGCCATATAATGACCATCATTCTTTGGATTCTGGATGGAATTGCTAGGAAGAGTGCCAGGTTGATGTGGGTTCACTGTAGTAGACAACTGAGTCATCTGCTGCTCTAGATGCTTTATTGATACTATATGGGCATTAACCTTTTGACCAATACCAGACAAGTTGTTTCTCATCTCCTTCACATTCTTATCAGTTGCATCAAACCTTCTCATCATCTTCTACATCATATCTTCAATACGCGCAATATTGCCTCCAGCTTCCCTAGTACCAGATTCCCAATTTTGAGGGGGTACATAAGGTCCAACCCGATCGTTTCTGTTTCCATAGTTGTTCCGGGTGTAGTTGTTGTCGCGATTGAAGTTCCTATCCCTGACATATTGACCCTCTCGGTTGTAATTGCTATAGTGTCGACCTTGGTTTCCTTGACCTAGGCGCTAATTGTCCGTGTTGGATCCTTGGGCGTTTGATCGGAAATTCTCCGTCTGATCATTCACCGCATAAGCATCCTCTTCATAGTAACATTCTTCAATTGGTGGTGGGGTTCTAGTCAAGTAGTTCACAACATTTACCTCTTCCGCACTTCCGCTCACATGCTTCAATACCAACCCCAACTCAGTTCTCACTTGAGCCAGCTCCTTACGAATCTCATCCGTAGACTGGTTGTTTGTAGTATGAACGACAAATGTGTTTCTCCCAGTATCCGACCTCCTAGTGCTCCATGCTTTATTATTGCGAGAGATCTACTCAAGTTTTTTTGCAATCTGCGCATATGTGCACTCACCATGTGATCCTCCATCAATAGTATCAAACACTGCTTTATTGTTGTCATCCTGACCTCGATAGAAATATTCCTTCAGCGACTCATCATCAATACGGTGATTCAGAACACCTCTTACAAATGCAGTGAATCTGTTCTACGAGCTACTCACAGACTCTCCAGGTAATGCCACAAAATTGTTGACCCTATCTTTGTGATTGAGTTTCTTGGACACTGGATAATATCTTGCTAAGAACACATCCCTCAATTGGTCCCATGTATAGATTGAGTTATTAGGGAGCTTAGTGAACCATACAACAACCTCACCTGTCAGTGATAGAGGGAACACTCGCAATTCGATGACATCTATATCCAAATCGGGTAGACCTACACAACTTTTGCAAACCACCCTTAGCTTGGCTATGTGAGCATGTGGGTCCTCCGATGGCGACCTCGAGAACAAGCCCCTCGCTGTAAACATCTGGTCACTACAAATGTGTGCCCCGGAGGCATAGAGGGTAGGACAAGAGGTCCATCAGAGTCAGCAATATTGACGTTACCCCTATAGTTATCATGCGGTCTTGGGCCAGGTGGACCTTACACCCTCAATGCATCTCCCAAATGATTTTCAGCTGGAACCTGGTTTTCCCCACCAACTACCCTCGGAGGTTGCAACTCAATGTCATCACCTAGATTTCCTTCTATAGGGTTAACTTGAACCCCTTGATTGTTCAACCTTCGCAAAGTTTGGTTCAACTCAGGATCGTAAGGGGTAAGTGGTTCACCCTGGCTCCGTGTACTTGGCATACACTAGAGTCAAAACCTGAGAGAGACAAAAACAAAAAGAAGAAGTAAAATTAGGAAATATTTGACTAAAGTTCAATAATGTAGTTAAAATAAATCTAAAAACCAAATTTCTCCGGCAGCGGCGCCAAAATTTGATACGCTCAAATAACACCTCCCTAAAGAAGCATAAGCGATCATTATCAAGTAAAGAACCCAACTTGTAGGTTGGGGTCGATCCCACAAGGAAAATGGTTTAGACTTCACTTTAACCAACAATTATATTCGTTTAGTCAAATTACTTCCAGAAACAAGTAATTAAAGGGGAGATTTGTGAAACAAATTATAAGAATTTAGCAAGTAATCAATAAACTAAAGTTAATTTCGGTTGTTATCAAGATGAGAGAATTAACTAGGGTATACGTGTTCCCCACAAGCTCATAACGCAGTAATCCTAGTAATAGCAATTCTTTCCTAGTGTACTACGTACAAAGTGATAAGTTAGGTATCTTTAAATCCTTGGTCCAGCATCTAGAGAATTTCACCCTGCACCTTGGTCCGGCTACGTGTGTATAATTTACTAACCCTTACCTCTACCTCATATTAGACATCACATCGATGTTTGGCTTAGTTATTACTTCGCACCAATCGACACTAGCCTATTAGATAGTATCACACTAAATCTATGTTGATAATTCTTTTCTCATGAATTACCTCCTTGGTCCGGCAAGTAGTAATAAGGCAAGTACTAACATAGGCCACTATTAAAAAGACTTTTAAACGAAAGAATTATCAATGCATGCAGAACACTATTCAAGAATTGCTTATTTACTATTCATATATTGTTAACCGCTCATGGTTCCCACAACCCTAGTTGTGGAGTTTAGTTACCCATAATCATATGAACACAATTCATTGTTTTAGATGAAAGAATTATGAACTTACGTAAGAAGAATAATAAACCCAGAAATTCACTTTGAATTGCAACACCAAAATCTTCAAACCGAACTCAGGAAATTAAAATTGCTAAAGTTGTAAGTTAATCTCCCAAGTCAAGAACTAGAATAAAAGTAATAAAATCCAACTCCAAAAATGGTGTTTACATACCTTATTTATAGAAAACAAGTCCTAAATTAAAAAGAAAACAAAATAAGGAAAGTTTGTTCAGGCACGCGTCTTCATTCCACGAGACTGACTAACGGACCGTCAATGGATCTACCATCCGTGAGTCCCTTCCGTCAGCCAAGACTTAGTAAATATTTTAGCTTCTCAAAAATCAGCTTCTCTGAAGCAAACGACAAGACACCAGTTAATCCCTCTCCGTAGCTCCACACATAGAATCTTCAAAAATTAGGTACTGGAACCCTCACAGTATCATTCTACTGATCAACAGTACGCTTCGTAGATCAATCTACAGATCGTCAATGGACACCGTGGTTTCACACTTGGTCAGATTTCCCTGATTTCCCTTGCTTGCTGATCTACGGTCTACGGTCCGTAGATGACCGCAGATACCCTTTTCTGCATTTCTTTCAGCTGTCTCTATACTTCCGCACCTAAACATCTCTCCTGCAAAACATGATAAAAACATATAAAAACCAATACAAACAGGCCCTAGACACACACAACTCTTAAGTGAAATGTATAATCAATACCGTAAACTCATGGTATATCAGCCCTAGACTTCAAGGGAAGTTGGGATGACCACTTGCCTCTTATTGAGTTCGTATACAATAATATTTATCATTCCAACATCGGGATGGCATCTTATGAGGCTTTGTATGGGAGAAAATGTAGATCCCCCATTGGATGGTTTGAGGTAGGTGAGTCATGGTTGATTGGACCCAACTCAGTACAACAGACAGTGGAGCAGGTTAAGCTCATTCGGGAGAGGTTGCTAACAGATCAAAGACGACAGAAGTCATACTCAGATGTGCGACGAAGGGACTTAGAATTTTGTGTCGATGACTGGGTATTCTTAAAAGTCTCACCTATGAAGGGGGTTATGAGATTTGGTAAGAAAGGCAAGCTTAGTCCAAGATTCATTGGGCTATACCGGATCCTTCGAAGAGTAGGACAAGTGGCGTATGAGTAAGAATTGCCTTTGGGGATAGAATTTATTCATCTATTTTTCCATGTATCGATGCTACGGAAGTGCGTAGGAGACCCTTCTTAGGTTGTCCCAGTTGAGGATGTTCAGATCACAGAGGAGTTGTCATACGAGGAAACTCCAGTTTCCATATTAGATCGATAGGTCCATAAATTGAGGACCAAAGAGTGTGCTTCAGTTAAAGTATTGTGGAGAAACAAGAATAGAGAAGAGGTGACTTGGGAAGCTGAGGATGGCATGAGGTCCAAATATCCTCACTTGTTTCGTAATCCAGGGTGATGGTATATCAATTTATATTAATGCAGTGAGGTAAGATACCTATCTAATTTTTTTATATTGTTGCTTATTATGATGGTTGTTGTCGTTGTATTTTTGCCTGCACTGTTAGTGCGGAGCTATAGTTCTTAGCTATTTATGTCATTGATTTCACGTATCGGGACACTTCATCCAATTTTAAGTGTCAATGATCGTTAGTCAGTAATATAACCCAATTCAATAGCAAAGTACGAATATGTTCAAGTCAATCATAAGAATAGACATTATCAAAGGAAAACATAATTCAAATTAGGTGGTGAGACAAGTGTCAAATAAGGGGTTTTTGGTTTTAACTATCAGCTACAACAACAGTTAACACAAATTTAACAATAATGAGATGGGTTCTTGGGATGTGATTGGATTATAGGCTAATATAGGTAAATGGGTAATTGGAACTGTTAGTAAATAGCTGTAAATCAGTGAATAAGCTAGACTTTAGTGGGGATAAACTTTTCTCGAACAATTTACCCCGAATTAAGTTGGTTTCTCTCGAACACCAACAAGCAAACAGTTAAGAACAACCTACGCTTTAGTCCATTCACTCTGTCGAGCTGAATGTGTGGAAAAGGGTTTAGGATTCACTCTCTCGAGCTGAACCCATGACAACCCAATACCCACAGACCATCAATTCCGTAAGCTTGGTTTTAAAACCTCTCCCTCGAGCAAGCCAAAAATCCGAAGATAGAAATGCATTTGCAACTACAACCCTATAAATTAAATCACAATTACTGAATGAAATCACTTCTATACATAATTTAAGCTAACAATTAACAATATCCATCATATAAATAAACCCATAATCACGTAATCACACCCCAAGAATTGGTGTTTTAGCTAGACATTATAAAAAAGACAAAAATCATTACCAAATTGTGTTTCCATCAACTGGGTATGATTAATTTCGTGTTTACAAAGGTCCAAATTGAAGAATCTCAAAGACCCACTTCCAATTTCTGAAAAATGGAAAACTTCAATTCTTCAAAGCTAAGGAAAAATTTATTTTAAAAGTCCCAGTTCTCAATCTTCAAAACTGAAAAATTCTATATTATGAAAACTTCATACTAAACTAAATATTAAAAAATGTATTTATAGTCGCCAAATATATGTTACGAAGGGCCATTCGGTGCAGTAAGTCGGCCCTTTGGTTAGTTCCATCGCATTTTTGCTTTGACCTTCAGCATCCTCAAGTTCTATAACTTGGGGTGATCCAACATTACATCGCAGAACCACTCAGTGACTTGTCGATTTCTCCTTTCTATCGCAAAATTGTTTTTCTCCTTCAGGGCTTGGCACACTGGACCTTTAGGCGGTCAAATGGCCACTCGGCGACTCGCCAAATAGACTTGGTGATCACCATGACTTCCTTTTTTCGCTCTTTCAGCTCACTTTGTTCCTTTTTGCAAATTAGTGTCCATGCTTTGTTCCTCAATCCAAATACCTGGAAATCAAGGATTCTACATTAGTTATTAGCACAAAATAAGCATTTGAGGACGCTAAATCTATCCAACCGAAGCCCTAAATAAGTCCAAATCATGAACTCATCAACACCCATAACGTAAACTTTTGCTTGTCCTCAAGTAAAACTCAAGTTCAGTAATTCAAAAAGGATGTCTTAGACAATGCAACACAAGATTCAATCATGAATGCACAGAAAAGACTCAACTTACTCATGGAAGGATCAATTGTGCACTCAAAGATTCAAGTTGTGACTCACCATTATCAAAGATTCTCAAGTTCACAATACTTGCTTGAAATGCAAGTTCAAGTTCAACAAAGGTACTTAAATGCCCTCACACAAAGAATGATTCCATATTCACACACAATGGTTCAACAATTTATAGCTCCGGAATCACAATCAACACTCACACTCACAAAGATGAACAAAATGCATAATTTCACCCATAGGTTTGCCCTAATTTTCCAATCAACACTTGTTTCATGTCACTCAAGATAACAAAGGTCTTTTCAGGGCTTGTAACGGGGCTGAGTGTAAAGGCATGATCATTTAGGCTTAGTGGCTGCTATCCTGATGAAATGTAGTATGAACAAGACTTTCTTTCCTTTTCTTCATCATTCTCATTCATACTCAAAAGTCATCCCATTATTTACTTTCCATGGAATACCGAACACCCCATTTTCTTTTGCAACTTTATTTCTAACTTTCTTCTTTTCTTTTCTTCTCTTTTTTTTTGTATGGAGGGGTTCCATCTTTCTCAAAGCCATGGGTAAATGAGACTTCTTTGCACTTCTTGATTTACCTTCTCTTTTCACCAGACCCCCAACTTAGGCTTTTGGCCTAAGTTGGCTATTCACACAAATCACATCTCATGAGGATTAAGGGTGAATGGATAAAGAAAGGTCACAATTTCATCAAGTTTCTTCCAAGGAAAGGCTAAGGCTCAAAAGGTGTTCAAGCGAAGTTCACACACTCACAAGGTTGTCAACAAAATAGGTATAATGTCAAATTGTTTCACTCTTTAAATTTGCATAAGATCATTTCAAGAGATTGCATCACTTACTGAACCATACCAACGGGGGAAATTCTAGGTGTCATCACACATGGTTCACGGTAAGCTCATCACACAAGGAATCGACACCTATGTCAAACAACACTCCACACTTTCGCTAGTGTGCAATGTTCATTACAAGAGACACAATTTGATAATTGGCTAGTCATAACGAGATGTAAAAAGTTTACATATTGCCTATGCAACTTCATTTGGCCTCATCGTAGCCGCACATTCATTTTTGTTCTATTATGAGCACTATTCAAGTCATCGGTATTGATCAAAATCGATACTCAAATTTGCAAGAGAACAACCACATTCAAACACAATAAAGAGGTGGCACAAATATTTTTTGGAATGGTCCAAAAATAATTTACAATTAAAACAATGAGCCACAAGCTCAAACATTCACAAAATACAGTATCAAAACACAATTTATAGCTCAAAATCCCAACATATGAATAGAACAATAATCACAAAAGGTGGGGCTCACCCCACAATAAACAAAAGCAATTTGTCATAAAATGCAAGAAAATATCCAAAAGTCAATAAAAGAAGACAAAGAGGGAGGTAAAGAGGGATATTTTCTAAACAATCGCTCCATCTGTCTGGGCATCAGTGCCCGGTGTAGTACTCTAATCTTGGACACCAATGCTCGGAGTCACATCAATAGTACCCGCTCCACTAGGGTCAGCCAATGGTGTATTTTCCAAAGAATCCTGCACAACTCCATCCACCATGGCTTCCTCAGTATCCATAAGGCCCTCGTAGGAAACCTCCTTAGCAACCCCCAAGCATCTCCTCATCCATCTCCACCTCAGACTCGGGATCAACTGCCTCCTCCACTTTAACATTATCTCCGGTGGTAGCCGGAGGCAGGTCTAGATCAACCGGCACATCTGGGATCTCCACCGTCCCAAAAATCATAGACATATCAGTGGACTTCAACTGGTCCACATCTCTCCTCAGCGTAGCAATGACGACCTTTAGAGCCATCACCTTCTCGGTGGCCCCTTGGCTATTCTCACACACTGCTATCGTAGCTGCAAGGACATCAATGATAGCACTCAAAGGTGTCACAACATCAACAAGGGCTGTCTGAATCATGACCGGAATGGAAGCCTCAAGTCTGGCAGCACGATGATCAGCAGAATTGGCTAGTTCCCCATCCGTAGTAATGCAGCCTGAGTGAGCAGGAGCTGGGAGGCAGCAACAACAACAGTACCAGTTCTGGGAGGTAAATGAACCAACAGAGGAACTGGGGGTATCAAAAGGAACAACAATTGATGTACTTAAAGGCCCAGGGGCCGGAGTAGGCAAAGGTTCCTCTACAGGTACTGCATCTGTATCCACAATCGGGGAAGTATCCATCGGGGCTCCCCTCTTCTTCTCAGCCTCATCTTTCAAGTATTCTACCTCGATCCTACGGATGCCAGTAGAATATGTGGGAACCAATTATACATCCTTCTTCTCATCTTTAGGAACCCGAGCCCGTCTGCACAACTCGGTGATCAGCACAGAAATGAGAGGGAAGTCTGGCGCTGCTTGGCCCTCATAAGCATCTCCTATGCAATAATCATCCCTAGATTCAACCTCGTCCCAATAAGGATGCAACAAAGATAGGTTATTTTGGCATGGCGTAGAATAGACTCATTCTGTGATGGCATGATGGTGCTGCTAATGAAGCAAAACCAAAACCTTGCTTCTACATTGAGGTCCTTCTTTACAATGGCTGCCCAAACCTCTAGCCACTTGGGAGTGTCATCTGATATCAACGGAGCCAACCACTTCTTCATGTTCTCCAACATTTTTGTCCTGATCATGTACTGACAGTCATTGTCAATATCATTGGGGCACTCCAGGACGGCATTGATGGCATCACTATCATACTTTACCTTTCTACCACTGACAACCACATAGTCAACCAACTTGAATTAGGCTGCCAGCTTCTTCCCTTGTGGTACCAGTGCTCCGTAGGTAGTGTAGAACTCCCAAACCCAATTTGGAATGTATGGGCCACGGGGCTCTATGAAGAGCTAGAATTTATGGGACTTCAGACAACTCATAATCTCTGGATACCTGTCAATGACCCCATCAATGGACAATCTATTTTCCTCTATAATTATCCTCATGCCCTCAGTCTTCAGAATGTTCATAGACCGAGGAGGAGGAACCTGTACGAGTGGTGCTAGGACCACGACCTGTGCTGGAGCAGGAGGAGTAGTAGTGGTGGCCTGGGGGTCCTGATCCTAGACAGATCATTCATCCTCTTAGAGCGCAACTCTGCTCTCTAGACTGCTAGTGACTCATCCTCCTCAGGCTCAGAAGTTGCAGACTGATGCTCCTGGTGCACACCCTCACTCTCAGAAGTATTTAGGTGAGTGGCGTAGATACCATTACTGTCAGAGCTGGCCTCCGGTGATGCAGGTGCGTTCCTTTTTCCTTTTCCCTTCCTACATGTTGTGGGAAGTTTGGTAGCCTTATTCTTAGCCTTGGATGCAATGACATCCTCGTTGATTGCTATTCCCTTGGCAGTTTTGCGGGGTGGCATGTCTCTACCAGCTACTTGAGGTCTAGCCATATCTACAAATATCAGAAAAACTTAGAAATGATTCAAGCAAAAGCACAGAATAAAAGAGTTCCAGATAGACTCGCCTATCGGTTCAGCGAGTCCCCAAATCATTTTGGCGAGCCAGATTGGGCTCGCCGAAAGGATTGGCTAAAAAATATCTCAGTCAAATGGCATGTCGGCGATAGGAAGTGCCTTTCAGCAAATCGCTGACAACATTCGGTGAGTAAGGACTAGCCCGCCGAAAGTTACAGTGCATTTTATGGGTTAGGGGCGCAGAAAAGGGCGATCAAAGAAGATATTCGGTGAGTCACCGAGTGCACTCGATGAGATCAGGTTTCTCACCGAAAGGTACATAACCAAACTTCAAATTTAGCATGCAATTAAAGGCGATAAGGGGAAGTTCAGTGAATCGTCGAGTGGTTCAGCGAGATCGACTCAGCTCGCAAAACAGCCCAACGTGCCTACTCTTAACCCCATTTCCCAAATTCAATCTCGCAACCTCCAAAAACAAAATCAAAACATGCACTATTTTAATTAAACTAAGACCCATTACACTCATCCCCCCGAAATACTTAGACTTCTCCTGGTTTTACCATATTTGGCCATTTGACGAATTTTGCCCTTAAGAATGACATCATCCATTCTATCATTGGGAAAATTACGTCATTTGACACAAATGCGGGTTACTTAGACTTTACCCAACTAGACCCAACAACATGCAAGCACAACCCCACAATTTTGATCAATTTTATGGCACAAAATACTTGGGAATTCAACAATAAAGGCATTACGGGCAATATATTTCAATGAAAAAAAGCACACACATATACAATTACGATCAGAGAGGCCCAACACACATCACTAAGATAAAATCAATGCATGATAGTAAGAATCGCTAAAAATGAACTTGAGGTTCGGAAAACCAACGTTAGATCCTGATTAAACAAGTTGAAAGGCTAGGCGGCAAAGAATCCAACTCCGAACACAAAAATGACCACTAATACGAGATAAAAAACGCAAAAATATGGAACATATTGCACGGGTTTAATTTTGAGAAGTTCAAAAGTTAGGGAAAGTGAAAGAGTTTGAAAGTTTAAGCCTTCGGCCTTTAAAAACCGTCCAGTTCTCACCTATTCGGCGAGATAAGTTTTGTTTGCCGACCTACTCAGTGACACGTCGAGTGGGCACTTAGCTCATCGAATTTTACAGGACCTCTAGTTAATATGTGGGTCCAAGCGGCGGACTAAGTTGTGATCGCCGACCTGGTCGGTGATTCGCCAATATGCTCCTGGCTCGTCGAGTTTTATAGACTCCAATTTTTAAAACATTCTTGAGTCCAACGGCGGTCCAAGTCGGGTTCGCCGGCCTCTTCGGTGAATCATCGACTGGAATTTTAGCTTGCCAACCTGCATTTTTCAAACACATTCCCCACTTTGACCTGCACAATCAACACACCATTATTTCAACTAAAAAAGAAAGAAAATAAAACTTGGGTTGCCTCTCAAGGAGAGCCTTAGTTAACGTCGCGGCACGAAGCAAGTCCACACTCAAACCTTATTTTTGTGGTCGGCCATAGTATCACTAGGCAAACCCCCTTGCTGTCTAAGGTTTAGATGAGACGAGATATGACCCATTTTGGTCTCCAACTGTTTGATAGAGACAAAATAAGAGGTTACCGTTGGCTAAGGGTTGACACATCTTCCTTCATCTGTTTCAAAATCTTGTCCAACCCCTCAACCTTGTTGAGGATACGAGAAAGCATATCCTCTGACCGACCACCTTTCGAATCCTTTGGCTTTTGACGCTCGTGGGGAAGCACATACCTATCCTTCTCCCCATCCTTCCAATTGGGATTTCGATCCCTCCATTCTCTATCACGATCCTTCTAACCTTCATCCCTATTCGAACTTTGGTTACCACCCTGCCTCGGCTAGTTTGAACGATAACCACCACCTTGGTTGGCTAGGAAATTCACATCTTCGTTGTACAAAGCCTCAAACTTGGCCTCATCCAGATTAATACACCCGACACCCACGACATTGACACATCGAGTACCAGCTCCCATGACAGTTTTGGACAAAATGTCAAGTTGTGTCATGATCTTGGCCATGTTCTGGTCCCTCTCTTGGTCTTTCTCCATCTGCTCCTTGGTCAATTTAAACTTGAGAGGGGAGACCTGATCTTCGCAGGTGTACCAAGCCCAAGTTATCGTGGTCATGCCATCTAAGAGCTGAGCTGCTATCACATAAGGTTGTTGCATTAAACCTCCCGCAGAAAGTTGGTCAGCAATGCCCTTGTTTACCGAGTCAAGGATCTGGTAAAAATACTGCAGCAAAATATTTTCGGGTAAACCATAGGTTGGGCATTGCAGTACCAACTTCTTGAATCGCAGCCAAGTCTCATGAATTGGCTCACCCGCCAACCGCTTAAAGCTCTGAATGTTGTCCTGAAGAGTCATCATCTTTGAAAGAGGGAAAAATCACGCTTGAAATGCGGTGACCAGTTCCTCCCACGAAGTGATTGATTCTCATGGCAACTCAGCTTGCCATTTACATGCTTCTCCCATCAAAGAAAATGGGAACAACCTCAACTGGACCGACTCTTGGGATATGTTCTTGAAGGAGAACAGTTCGCAAACATCCACAAAGTTTCTAATATGCTCATGGGGATCCTCATGAGCCAAACCACCAAACAACCTCTTTAATTGCAAGAGCTGCATCATAGTACTTGTGATACGGAACACATCGTTCTCTTATGCCGGAGTCAAGCGAATGGCACCAATTCCACTCATTAGATGGGGGTCATTAACATTAGGCTCATTGACATCGTTGAGATTTCCGATGTCATCTTGGTGGCCCACTTGGCAGCGGTGCCATTTTGATTTCACGTAGCAGGACACTTCATCCAATTATAAGTGTCAACTATCGTTAGTCAGTAATATAACCCAACTAATTGAGTTTTGGTTGAATCCCACATGGAGTGGTACGTGTTTAAGATTGAATAGCAAAGTACGGATATGTTCAAGTCAATAATAAGAATAGACATTATCAAAGGAAAACATAATTCAAATTAGGGGGTGACACAAGTGTCAAATATGGGGGTTTTGGTTTTAAGTATCAGCTACAACAACAACAATTAACACGAATTTAAAAATAATGAGATGGGTTCTTGGGATGTGATTGGATTATAGGATAATATAGACAAATGGGTAATTGCAACTGTTTGTAAATAGCTCTGAATCAGTGAATAAGCTAAATTTTAGTGGGGATAAACTTTCTCTCGAGCAATTTCCCCAAATAAAGTTGGTTTCTCTCGAACACCAACAATCAAGCAATTAAGAACAACATACACTTTAGTCCATTCACTCTCTCGAGCTGAATGTGTAGAAAAACATTTAGGATTCACTCTCTCGAGCTGAACCCATGATAACCCAATACCCACAGACCATTAATTCAGTAATCTTGGTATTAAAACCTCTCTCTCTCGCAAGCCAAAAACATGAAGGTAGAATTGCATTTGCAACTACAACCCTTTAAATTAAACCAGACTTACTGAATGAAATCACTTCTAAATAGAATTTAAACTAACAAGTAGCAATACCCATCAGCTAAATAAACCCATAATCACATAATCACACCCCAAGAATTGGGGTTTTAGCTAGACATCATAAAAAGATAAAAATTGTTACCAAATTGTGTTTCCATCAACTGGGTACGATTAATTTCGTCTCTACACAGGTTCAAATTGAAGAATCTCAAAGACCCATTTCTAATTTCTCAAAAATGGAAAACTTCAATTCTTCAAAGCTAAGGAAAAGTTTGTCTCAAAACTCTCATTTCTCAATCTCCAAAATTGAAAAGTTCTATGGTATGAAAACTTCATACTAAACTAAATATTCAGAAATGTATTTATAGTCGTCAAAAATATGCTGTGAAGGGCCATTCGGCGCAGTAATTCGGGATCATCGATCAGCTCAGTGATCCACCCTTTGGTTAGTTCCATCACCTTTTTGCTTTGGCCTTCAACATCCTCAAGTTCTGTAACTTTGGGCTATCCAACACTGCATCGTGGAACCACTCGGTGACTCGCCGACTACTCCTTTCTATTGCCAAATTGATTTTCTCCTTCAGGGTTTGGCACACTGGAACTTTAGGCGGTCAAATGGCCACTTGGCGACTTGACAAATGGACTTGGCGATCATCAGGTCTTCCTTTCTTCGCTCTTTCAGCTCACTTTGTTCCTTTTTGCAAATTAGTGTCCATGCTTTGATCCTCAATCCAAATACCTAAAAATTAAGGATTTTACATCAGTTATTGGCACGAAATAAGCATTTAAGGATGCTAAATCTATCCAAATAAAGCCCTAAATGTGTCCAAATCGTGGACTCATTAGTCATAGTGTGAGACACCTAGGTTAGACTTTCTGTGTTCCAGGTTTCTGGATAGTCACATTTACAAAGGATTTTCTGCCTAAACTTTGGCAACTCCTTAAGACTTAACCGCGTGACTCAGATTTTTCATTCGAGGATGAATGTTTCTAAGGGGGGAAGGATGTAACACCCCAACTTTTCAAAACGTCTAAGGGCGCCAATAAAAGAGAAAGTTTTCGCATGGGCTCATCATCTGATGCAGGAGTTCACGAGGAAGCGACTTTTGTTAGTGAAGCGAAGCCTCACACATCAAACCATATCTTTATCTTACTGAATTAACTCGTACCTTCATGGAAAAACAAAGAGGGTGAGTAATAAATTAAGAATGATGTGGTATGCCATATTTTTAGGGTTCAAGAATTGTATCTCAACTTTTGAATTTAGGTAATTGGAAAAATAAAAGTTGGCGAACATTCCTAAGTTACTTTTTAAAGATTTACCTGTAATTTGGGTCAAATATATAAAGAGTTATGGGGCCCATGACCTATCAATACAAAGTTCTACGAGTCTAGTTTCAAATACATCAAACCGTTTGTTCATACGACTTCAGAATAAAGTGATATTTAAGTTTTTGCGAGACTGCACAAGCAGGCACATGAAGTGGGGCCCTAGGTCGGTGGAACTTTTTATATTTCTTCTTCGACTTTTTCTTCATTTTTTTTAGTTAAGAACCAGAAAGCTTAGAAAACCAATTTCTAGGATCAACCAAATTATAGATTTTCTTGACTCAAGTCCTTGACGAAAGTTATTCTACGCGTTGAGCTCGTCATCATGATATAATTTATTGTATCAATTTCGTAGCACATCATACTTTGGTGTTGGATCAACAAGGGTTTCAATATATTTTAAGGTTTTGATGTGTATTACGAACTTAAGATCAAGGTAAGACCCTTATTTTATCAAATCTAGCTTTGGTAAGCCGCAAATAGCAATTTGCAATGGAAATACATATCTCTTATCAGATTGTCATGTTATCTTATATTCTTGTGTGTTGATTATGGTCTTGGCTTGTTGTAGTATCGGGGGGGGGGGGGCCTTGTGAGTAAAAGTCATTAGGCCACGTGAATTCAACAAAAAAGGTATGTTAAGGCTATTCCCTTCTTACAACATGTTTCCTTAAAGCTTTGGAGAATGTAATTGGGTTGTTATCGTTGTTATACTTGTAGCCATTATTGTTGATTGTTGGCTGCTCGAGTGGATATAATCCTCCCTTTTTAGGATTATTATACAATTATTAGCGTCCCTATGTTGGACACGACTTAGAGGCTATTCGTATAGGTTGCTTATAGCGAAAAGGCTCATTTTTAGCCTATTGGATTGTTATTGTTGCCATTGAGGCTATTGTGGTTAGCTACAGGAATGTGATCTATGCCTAGAAGGGCTATGTTCTGCCTACAGGGCTATATTGATGCCTAGAAGGGCTATAAGTTGCCTATGGGGTTATATTGATTCCTAGAAGGTCTATGAGTTGCCTGTGGGGCTATATTGATGCCTAAGAAGGCTATGTGACTGCCTATGGGGCTAGGGGACTACCGATAAGGGTATATAAATTGATTGGTACCTTCTGGGTTTCTGGGCCTGTGTAGGTAGTCTTGTGTGCTATTTTTACCTGCCGAGCTTATAGGGGCTTGGTTAGGTTGTTGTTTTATTATTTTTGATATGTTTAGATTTAGGAGCAGGTCAATACACTTATATTATCTTTGATTTATTTATCGGATTAGTCCCAGTATATTAGGATACCTGCTAATAGAGTATTGCCTTTCATACTTGATATATTATTCTGTATTGATGCCCCATTGCCTGGTGGTACTACATTTATGCCTGCAGGTCTCGAAAAACGACCCAGTAGACCTCCTCAACAACAAGATTGACTTCTATTCGGTTGGATAGACCCTTTCCTCCAGAGCTGCTAGAGTTGGTAGGTTTGTTAGCTTTTGTTGTATAAATTTTTATGTGTAGGCTAGGGCCCTATCCTGCCAATCGTTACTAATCTTAGAGGCTTGCAGACTAGTGTGTGGGGTGTATAACTACGTTATGGCCATGCTGGCCTAGTTTTGTTGGTTTGTTGTAGCTTGTTAGCTATTTGATGTATTGTCTTGATATATACCTCTTTTTCAGTTTCGGTATAGAGATCCTGGTGGCCTCGATGACCCAATCAGGACTTCTGTTCTAGTTGGCTATTTCTTTACATGAACTCTTGCGAGTAGCTGTTTCTTTTATAGATATGTTGATAGGGGCCTTATCGGCCGATGGCTTAATTTTAAGTCAAGATACACTTGTTTGTTTTCTTGATTGCGTGGTGCTGCCATGCGCTAGTAGCAAATGGTTTAGCAGGGTCGGCTCGGGCCTGAGTTTTGGCATTAGGAGCCAGTTGTGCCCATTGAGTTTGGGGCATGACAACAACACCCACCGTGAAGAGAAGTCGAAGATAATGCTATGAGGCTCTTTAGACTGCAGATAGAATAGTACTACTTTAGATTGAAATAAGAGGAACTAGGTATGCTCCCCCGATTCATTCTATTCAACCTGCATTTACGCATTCAAGCTCAATCTAATAGAAAGAAAGTTTTAGCTTAATTTTTAGCCAATCGAGCATGCTCGAAATTATAATGCTGGAACTTTTCCATTCTGAACTACCTCAGAACACTGCCACACTATTAAAAATAGATCACAACATCAATACATCTGTTTCAACACTAAAAATACATAAAATGGAAATGAGCCAATTTTTAAGTCCAATGGAAATGGTGGGACCTGCATCAGAATTTCAGGAATTGACATTGTCAAAGGGTCCAAAAAAGTTCCCCCAACTTACGTTCCCAAAAATTACAAATTCGGGGCTCGAAATAGCCAAGACAATCAATATGCAATTTAATAACAATTAAGTTCAATTAAAAAAATTTGAAATAGGTTCGAAAGACAAGAATTTACAGCAAACAAGAGTTCCCCAGAAACTTCCAATCTTGGGGCATGAAGTCTCGATGATTCCAAATGCATGGAACTTTGAATCACCCAGTTCCAAGACAAAATGAGAGAGTAATCGACTTTTGAAATTTGCTCTCATAGCTAAATCGCGTCTGGTGTTAAATAAAAGACCAAACATATTTTCTTTTTGTGATAAAGGCCCAGGGGTTCCGCGATCTAGATCAAGAGAAAGTATCCCAACGTGAATGCGGCAAGGAGCGCGTGAATGCAAAGGCAAGAGAAAACAAGGTCCTGCGATCGCAACTGGTCCCCACTAAAGTGAAGGTTAGGTTGATTAAGCCTTTGCAAATGTGGCCCGAACTTGAAAACAAGGTGACCAACCTTCGTAGTCTCAACAAACGTGACCCAAGGTCCATGATTGCGAAGACGGAATTTGGTCTGCACTAGCTAATACATATCAACTGGTTTTGGCAAGTTTCAAATCTCCAATGAGGTTTTCCAAATTTGATTGCAACCCCATGTGTTAAACCTAAAAAAAATGAACTAAGAGGGAACAAGTGAGAAGGGTAAACCACAGAGGGGTCCACCGATCGTAAAAAGGACCATGACCTATTACCCTGCTTGTGGTTGTGCACCAAGCAAAAGGTGAAAAACCACAGACTACTAGATGGTCTGTGGAGCTCCACACGGGCCGTGAAATGGACAGTGAAGGAGACATAGAACCACCATGGCTACTATGAAGGACCAAAGACCACTAGATGGTCCATGGAACTTTATAGAGACCGTGGAGTGGCCCGTAAAAAGAGGCACATGACTCCCTAGAATTTGTGAAGAACCACGATCGCCTAAATTGTCCTTGGGGCTTCACACAAGCTGTGAAGTGGCTCATGAAAGAGGCTTGGCATACTTTGAGCTTTGGGTCAACTTCAAATTATCACCTCTTTAAAAAAATGAATTAGAAAGCCTATGAACTATTAAATTAAAGATCTTGGAATCCTCTTTCCAATGCCACTGAGTTTGCCTCATTCTGAGACCGGAGTAAAATGTTATGCTCGGTTTAGTAAATCCCTATTGGGCAAGGCAAGCACCACAACCCACTAGACGGGCCGTGATACTCTAGACGGCTCATCTAGCCTCTCTTTAAGTCACTTTGTCAGCTTTTAAGTCAGATCATATTGGTCTTTTCCCCAATGCATTTGGAACTTAAACTACATTGTTTGGTGCTTAAACTACATTGTTTTACTTAGAAAGAATAGAAGAGAAAGAGGCGACAATTTCTCCCAACAACAAGCAGAGGTGTTCTTCATGTTCAGCCAAGAAATCCTTCCTTAGTTTTCATCACCAGATATGTGGGATTTCACTACTGGGTTGATTTCACCCATTAGGTCCCTAGAATTTAGTCAGTTCTTCAATTTCTGTTTCCAAATCTTGGGGATCCATTGAAATTTAGTTGTTATAGTTTCCATTGTATCGCATACATGTTTCTTCTTGAAGAATTATTGTAGTCCCATTTATAGAACTCAGAACCCTAGCTTGTATTAATTCTCAGTTGTTGATAATTTATACTTGCTAGAGAGATCAGTAAGAAAATCATGCTTCAAAATTTGAATGTTTTATCTTTCAGTATATATATGCTGCATTGTCAGATAGCATATAAATATTTGAGATACTCATTATTTTAGTTGCATTTTAACCATACATATTCAGTTGGGAGTAGACTTAGCACTGAGTTGGACTAGGGTTTAGCGTAGCCTCAAAGTCCATGAACTAGGTGCCAACGTAGGATCAGAAGTCCCTTCTATTTGGCATCAACTTTTATTGATCACGCCACAGTCATGCCTTTATACCCTTGTAAAGGTATACTGGGTCCTCTTGATGGGGCGTATATATTGGAATCAACATTTAGCTCATGTGGTTGATGTCGGTTAATAGTACCTCCCACAGTCATATTCTTATTGCATTGACCATGTTATCGATATTTAGTTCTGTACTCAATTCAGCATGTTATCTTAATGATTAGTACTCGGTTATTACATCTAGTTCAACTTTCAGTTATGTCTCAGTATAACTATATCTATGTTCAATTTATATATTTCAGCTTAGTATTTATACCCTGCATGCTCAGTTCATTCAAAGTACTAACACATACTTTTGCGCTACATCATTGTATGATGTAGGTTCAGGTGCTCAGCATCCAGATCACGCTTAATTCGACTTCCAGTTAATACTTAGCAGCTTTAGTGGTGAGTTGTCATAGTTCTAGGACGTTTCTTTATGCTTTTGGTTTAGTTATCTCAATATCAACTTTTAGTATTTTTAAAGTTTGCTCGGGAATTGTCCCAACAACTCATCAATATTAGAGGCTTTCAGACATAGAGTTAGTATTAAGTTGTTTTGAGTTTTTCCTCATTGATATTAAGTTATATTATCACTTGAAGTTATTGTACTTTTCACTCACTTTACAGTGATGCTTTCGTTTACTTATTTGTATTTTAGTATGCTTGTGATATGCCAGACTCAAGGTTAGCTTAGGGAGACTCATGATCCTAGGTCCCGTGTTGCATCTAGGAGGTAGCCTCGGGGTGTGAAAAACGTGGTATGGGAGCATCAGGCTCAAGTGTCCTAGGGTGTCGAAAGCCGCACTAAGTAGAGTCTCTTTCATGGGTGTGAAGCGCGCCACATCCATGAGGGGGAGGTTACTAGGTGTTCTTAGAAAAAAACTTCCCTTCTTTTGCTATTCCTATCGTGCATAATATGTGATTCAACTTCTCCTTTCTAATCCATCGTTATGCATTTCAAATAATGCCTCCTCGCAGAGCTAACACATGGAATGCTAATGCAGGTAATGCTAACACAATTCCTCCAATCCCGAACCATGAGGTTATCAATGTGGAGTTCTGTAAAGCAATCCAGTTGTTGGCTCAGATCGTAGCCAACCAGACCAATCAGAAGACCCCAGATCCTGCAAACCCCACTAGTGGATTAGCTGCAGCCAGGGGTTGAGACTTTAGTCATATGAATACGCTAGAGTTTCTAGGGTTGAAGGTTTATGAGGGCCCACATATATTCATTGATTAGGTCAAGAAAAATATTGAGATAATGCAAGTGACTGGTACTGGGAGTGTTAAGCTACCATCCTATCAACTTAAGGATGTGGCTCATAGCTGGTTCACGAAGTGGAGAGACAACAAGGTTGAAGATGCAACCCCTATGTTATGGAAATGTTTTGCTTGAGCTTTTCTTGATAGGTTCTTCCCTAGAGAGTTGAGGAAGGCTAAGGATCTGGAGTTTATGAACTTGAGGCAGGGTTCGATGTCAGTGTAAGAATACAGACTAAAGTTCACCCAGCTCTCCAGGTATGCCCCACATATGGTGGCCAATCCGAGGGTACAAATGAGCAAGTTCTTGTTTTAAGTATTCGATCTGGTAAAGACCGAGTGCAGGAATGCTATGCTATAAGGGGATATGGATATAATCTCAAGGAAATGGCTAAGGATAACAAAAAAGGATAGAACATGAAATTATGAATATTCTCACCAGAGGTTGGGTGGTGGAAATAGCTCACATTTTCAGCAAAGGTCTATAAGCCCAGCACCTTCATTAGCTAGCTCTCTGTCCCCCAGGTTTCGATAGGATCAGAAAGAAAGGGCATTAGGATCTAAGTCTCGGGGAAGTGCTTCAGGTAACTAGACTTTTCCATCTTGTCCAAAGTGTGGGAAGAACCATCCAAGCCAGTGTCTTGCTTGTAGAGAGTTTTTTTTTAGGTGTGGTCATTCTGGTCATAGGTTGAAGGATTTCCTTTATGCCAAACAAGGACAAGGTGGTAACAAAGCTCGGTCTACAACTTCAGCAGCTCCAGTTAGTCACCCCACTCAGTTGGGTGCCTCATCTGGTACAAGTGGGGGTCAGCGCCAGAACAAGTTGTATGCTTTTCAGGCTCTCCTGGACCAGGAAGATATATCACTGGTACATTAAAAATCTTCCATTTAGATGTTTATGCATTGTTTTATCCAAGGGCTACACTTTATTTTGTAACTCCCTATATAGAAGTAATCTTCGATGAAAGTCCAGAAAATCTCTAAGAACCCTTCTTAGTCTCTATTCTAGTTGGTGACCAAGTAATAGCTAGACATGTTTACATAAATTGTCCTGTTAGAGTTTCCAGAAACTTACCTCAGTAGGCTTTGTAGAGTTAGAAATGGGAGATATTGATATCAATCTAGGCATGAATTAGTTACATTCATGTTATGCCTCAGTCGATTGTAGAACTACGATCATTCGGTTTCAGTTTCCAAGTGAGCCAGTCTTAGAGTGGAAGGATAGTAACTCAGTGCCTGTAGGTCGATTTATCTCTTACTTTAAGGCTAGTAAAATGATTTACAAAGGGTATATCTATCATGTTTTTTAGGTTAAGGATCCAAACTATGAAACCCTAATTCTTGAGTCAGTCCGAGTCATAAATGAGTTTCCAGAAGTATTCCGAGAAGATCTTCCCAATGTCCTCCGGAAAGGGAAATTGACTTCGCAAATATATCTTCTTCCGAATACCCAACCTATTTTGAATCCTCCTTAAAGGATAGCTCAAGCTGAGCTTAAGGAATTGAAATAATAATTTAAAGACCTTCTAGATAAGGGCTTCATCAAACCTAGTATCTCTCCATGGTGTGCTTCAGATTTGTTCATGAAAAAGAAAGACGGGTCTCTCAGAATGTGCATTGACTATCGTTAGTTGAACAAAGTCATAACCAAGAATAAATATCCCATCCCTAGGATTGGTGACTTGTTAAACCAACTTCAAGGTGCTAGTTGCTTTTATAAGATAAGCCTCAGATCCAGCTATCATCAATTCAGAGTCAGAGATAGTGTCATCTCGAAGACATCCTTCAGGATTCAGTATGGTAACTATGAATTGTAGTTATGTCTTTGGACTAACAGATGCTCCTGCAACTTTTCTGGAGTTAATGAACATGGTGTTTAACTAGTATTTAGACTTGTTCGTCATTGTCTTCATTGATGATATCCTCATTTTCTCAAGGTGAGGAAGAGCATGCGACTCATCTGAGAGTTTTTCTGCAAACCCTCAAGGATCATCAGCTATTCTCTAAGTTCAACAAATGAGTTTTGGTTATAGTCGGTCGCTTTCCTTGGCCATATGGTATCCATCGAAGGGATCCGAGGGGATTCTCAAAATAATGAGGCACTACTTTACTAGTCCAGACCCACTTCTCCGATTGATATCATGAGTTTCTTGGGTTTGGCCAGTTACTTCATGAAGTTTGTTGAAGGATTTTCATCCATAGCTTACCCATTGATCAAGTTGAATTAGAAGAAGGTCAAGTTTCAATGGTCAAATTATTGGTTGACTACATCTCTTCTCTTGACTCTACTAGATGGCTCAGATGGTTATCTGGTTTATTGTGATGCATCCAGCGTAGGCTTCGGTTGTGTGTTGATGTATCAATGTAAGGTCATAACTTATGCTTCTAGACAACTTAAGGTCAATGATAAGAACTACCCGACTCATGACCTCGATTTTGCATCTGTAGAGTTTGCCCTAAAGATTTGGAGACACTACTTGTATGGTGTTCATGTTGATGTGTTCACAGATCATAGGAGCCTCCAGTATTTGTTTACCTAGAAAAAGTTTAATCTTCGTCAGATGATATTTCTTGAATGCCTCAAACACTATGAATGAATATGCTCTACCATCCGAGGAAGGCTAATGTAGTGGCTGACTCCCTCAGCAGCCTGATGAGTCTGAGATTTTGACTAATTTAGGGCTTTGTTTTGAAGGTTTAAGTGTACTCAAATGCCTAATTTATGCTCTAAAATAATGTTAAAGTGTTGATTTGCATTTATGAATGCTAAGGATCAAGGCAAGGATACTACCGGGCAAAAATGAGCAAACAAGCTGGAAAAGTAAAGAAAAGTGATCCTGGTGATCGCCAAGACTACTCGGCGGTTCGCCGAGCGGCTCTTTAGCTCACCCAATATTCTAGAGTGCCAGCCCTTGGGAAGAACCAATTTGGCGGTAGGAATGGGCAGTCGACGGATCGCCGAACGACTCCGTGACAACAACTTTGATCGCCTAAGTTTACAAAAATTTGAGGACTAATGACCAATGCAAATTGGCGATGGATGGGAGAGAAGGGTGGATCACCGACCTTGTTGGTGAGGCTTGACTTACTTTGCCCAATGGCCTTTCAGGCCAAAATTTGGATAACTATAAATTGAAATTGTAAATGAAAATTAAAGAATTCTAATTCCATGAGTTCGAGAGTTTGAGTTTTTCTTTGAGTTTTTGAGTTTCCATTGCAGACTTTGAAGCTTTTGAAGCTTGAATTTTAGGATTTGCAAATGGGTTTTGGAATTTATTCAATTTAGACCATTGTAGAATTTGGAAGCTTTTACCTAGCTCATCGCTAATATAGTTGGTTATTGTTTCTCTCTTTTTATGATATGTAGCTAAAACCCAATTCTTGGGGTGTGATCATGTTATTATTGGCTTAATTAGCTTATGGGTATTGTTTTTTTAATGATTTAAATGTTGTTTTAGTATGGGTTTGATTGATAGCTGAGTAGTAATTCATGAATTGTAGTTGCAAATACAATTTTAGCTTAGTGTTTTGGGCTTGCTCGAGAGAGAGGTTCTAAAGCCATGGTTATGGATTGATGATTTTAGCATGTGGGTCATTATGAGTTCAGCTCAAGAGAGTGAATCTTGACTCATTCCAACCTATATAGCTTGAGATAGTAGGTAAATTAAGGTTTGAGAGAACTCGCCTGAACCGTAATAGTTGTTCGAGAGAAAACTATTGCACTTATATTTTGCCTATCCACAATGATTTAGCAAATTATTGTTAAACTTCAATTACCCATATAGAATAATTAGCCTATAATCGATCACATCCCAAGAATTTTTCTTAATATTGGTGAAACCATATGTTTTCATATTTTTTTAGTTGTTAATTGACAAACCAATCCCGTTGTCACCCCTTTGAATTTAACTACATGCTTTCGATAATTTCTATTCCTACCACCTATTAGATTACATTTGTGACTTCGTAACTGAATTCGAACTTGTACCACTCCCTGTGGGTTCGACCCCAACATTTTGTTGGGTTTTATACTAGATTAAAATCACCCATACCTAGTATTGGATGAGGTGTGGTTGAGCGTTTATCACAGACATCCATGGGTAGTTTGGCACATGTTGATAAATAGAAGAAAGAATTAGCCAAATATGTTCACCGGCTTGCTCGCTTAAGAGTTTTCCTTGTGGACACATCAGATGGTGGTGTGATAGTTTAGAATGGGTCAGAATCTTCATTTGTAGTGAAGGTTAAGGAAAAATAGGATAGTGATCCTATATTACTTCAGTTCAAAGGTGTAATTCATCACCATAGAGTTGAGGTTTTCTCCCTAGGGAAAGATGGTGTGATTTGTTACTAGGGTCGCTTATGTGTTCCTAATATGAGTGAGTTGAGGAAAAAGATTCGTATACAAGCCCATAATTCCAGATAGTATATTCATCTGAGTGCCACTAAGATATACCGTGATCTATGGGAAGTCTATTGGTGGAATTGTACAAAGAGGGACATCGCATATTTGTGGCTAAGTGTCCTAACTGTCAACAAGTTAAAGTAGAATAATAGAAAACAGGAGGTGTGACTCAAGAGATTACCATTCCTACATGGAAGTGGGAAGTGATAAACATGGATTTCATTAGGGGTTCACCTCGTACTCACAGATGGCATGACTCAATTTGGGTGATAGTGGACAGATTCACTAACTCAGCTCACTTCTTGGCTGTCAAGACTAAAGATTCAGTGGAGGATTATGCTAGACTCTACATTAGCGAGATAGCAAGGTTGCACGAGGTTCCCTTGCCTATCATCTCAGATAGCACTACATCAAAAATGATTTTTCGCAGCAATTAATTAACGACAATAACTAAATTGCCGCTAAATATGTAACTTTAGCGGCAATTAACAGTCTTTATATAGGTCCCTAAAGCCTTAAGCGACATTGGATCTAATGACACTTAACTAATGCCAGTAACCACTTTTGCACTCTTTAATAATGTGTCGATTTGTTGCCGCTAAAAGTTGTTTTTGTTATAGTGTAGAGGTCACCCAATTTACATCTCATTTCTGGAAATCGTTTTAGAAAGGTCTTGGTACTTAGGTAAATATCAGTACAAAATTTCATGCGCAGACGAATGGTCAGACAAAGCCTACCATTCAAACCTTAGAGAACATGTTGAGATCTTGCGAGTTCGATTTCAATGGTTATTGGGATGATTACCTACCTCTCATAAAGTTCTCTTATAATAACAACTTACATTGCAGTATTTAGATGTCCCCTTATGAGGCGCTATATGGGTATAGATACAGGTGTCAGGTTGGTTGGTTTGAAGTAGGTGAGGCAGCATTTGTTGGAACAAATTCATTTTATAAGGCTATGGATAAAGTTTAGCTAATCAGAGATAGCTCATAGTCGTCAGAATTCCTATGCAGATGTTAGGATAAAGGACTTAGAGTTAGAAATTAATGATTGGGTTTTTCTAAAGCTGTCACCTATGAAAGGGGTGATGATATATGGAAAGCAAGGGAAGATCAGTCCCAGGTATGTAGGTCCTTACACAATCCTCAAAAGGGTTGGTATGGTGCCTTATGAGTTAGAATTGCTAATATAACTACTAGCGGTTCATCCAATCTTTCACTTTTCCTTGTTAATGAAATGTGTGGGTGATCTAACATTGATAGTACCTTTAGAGAGGGTAGTTGTAAAGGATAGCCTCACCTATGAAGAGGTTCCAGTTGAAATTTTTGACTGTCAGGTTTGTAGGTTGAGAAATAAGGAAGCCACTTCATTAAAAGTGTTTTGGAGGAATCAGTCCATAGAGGGAGCTACTTAGGAAGTAAAAGCAGCCATGATGTCCAAGTATCCTCACCTCTTTCCTTCTGATACAGTTTCAGCTTGAGGTAATAGTCCTCTCCAATATTTCTGTTAATCTTGTGTAAAGTCAGTCTAAGTATTCTGATCCCTAAGTTATCATTGCATTTCAGCATATTTGCATGATTCATGGAACACAGTTCAGTTAGATATCAGTTTCAAGTAATCAATTGGTAGGAATTTCAGCTCTTTCCTCCAAACTCATCTTGTTTAGACTTCATTCGAGGACGAATGATCCAAAGGGGGAGATATTCTAACACCTCAAAAAAATCTTAACTAGGATGGAACAAGAGAGAAGGGCAAACCACAGAGGGGTCTGCGGGCCGTGAAGAGGACCACGAACCATCACCTTTCTCGTGGTTGTGCACCCAACAAAAGGTGAAAGACCACGGACCACTAAATGGTCCATGGAGCTCCACACGGGCCATGAAATGGACCGTTAAGGGGATACAAAACCACCATGGCTACTGTGAAGGACCACGAACCACTAGACAGTCTATCGAACTTCACACGGATCGTGGAGTGGCCCGTGAAAAGATGCACAGGACTCCCAAGCCTCTTTGGAGAACCACAGTTGTCTAAATGGGATGTGGAGGTTCACACAAGCCATGAAGTGGCTTATGAAAGAGGCTTGACAGACTTTGAGGTTTGGGTCAACTTCAAATGATCATATCTTTCAACAAAAAATGACTAAGGGTTCCCATGACCTATCAAATTAAAAACTTTGGAATCCTCTTTCCAACGCCACTGAGTTTGCCTAATTCCGAACCCGAACTAAAATGTTATACTTGTTTTAGTAAAGCCTTGTCGGGCAGGGAAAGCACCACGACCCACTAGATGGGCCTTGATTCTCCAAACGGCTTGTCTAGCATATCTTGAAGTTACTTCCTCAGCTTTTAAGTCAGGGTCATATTAGTCTTTTTCCATACACGTTTGGCACTTAAACTACATCATTTGGTGCTTAAAATACGCCGTTTTACTTAGTCTAAGCCTAATAATATAGTCACAAACTATCTAGAACCCTCAATCTCCTAAAATCATCCAACTTAGAAAGAAAGGAAGAGAAAGAGGCGACAGTTTATCCAAAGAACAAGCAGAGGTGTTCTTCAAGTTCAGCCCTGAAATTAAAACTACAGTTTTCTTCACTAGGTATGTGCCTTTTACTCATTTGGTCACTAGAATTTAGTCAGTTCTTCAATTTCTCCATAAATTGCTCAGACCTAGGTTTCCCGAATCTTGGGGATCTATTGAAATTTAGCTTCTATAGTTTCCATTGTATTGAATACATGCTTATTCTTGAAGAATTAATGTAGTCCCATTTATAGAACTCAGAACCCTAGCTTGTATTAATTATCAGTAGCTCATAAAATATACTTGCTAGGCAGTTCATTCAAAAAATCATACTTCAGAATTTGAATGCCATATCTTTCAGTATATATATATATGTTGCATTCTCAGATAACATATCAATATTTGAGCTATTCAGTAGGGGGTAGACTTAGCACCGAGTTGGACTAGGGTTCAACGTACCCTCAAAGTCCAAGAACTACGTGCCCACGTAGGTTTAAAAGTCCCCTCTATTGGGGATCAATTTTTAGTGGACACGCCACAGTCATACCTTTATACCCATGGAAAGATATATTGGGTCCTTTCGATGAGGCATATACATCAGACTCCATATTTAGCTCACGTGGTTTATGTGAGTTAATAGTATCTCCCAAAGTCAGACTTTTATTGCATTGACCATGTTATCAACATTTACTTCAGTATTCAGTTCAGCATGTTATCATCATGATTAGTACTTGGTCATTGCATCTAGTTCACCTTTCAGTTATGTCTCATCATAAATATTTCCCTGTTAACTTTATATTGTTTAGCTTAGTATATATATACTGCTTGATCATTACATTAAAAGTACTGACATATACTTTTGCGCTACATCATTCAATAATATAGGTTGACGCGCTCAACATCCACATCACACTGAGTTCGACTTCCAGTCCATACTTAGTAGTTTCAATGGTGAGTCGTCATAGTTCGAGGACATTTCTTTATGCTTTTGGTTTAGCTAGCTCATTTTTAGCTTTCAATATTTTTACAGTTAGCTCGGACATCAACTCATCAATATTAGAGGCTTATAGACATAGAGTCAGTACTAAGTTGTTTTGGGTTGTTCCCCATTGATAATTAGTTATATTCTCACTTCAAGTCTTTTAGTTTTGACTCACTTGACAGTTATGCTTCTGCTTACTTAGTTGTATTTCTTTATTCTTGTGATATTCGAGACTCAGGGTTAGTTTGGGTTTACTCAGGATCTTAGATCCCATGTTGCGTCTAGGAGGTACCCTCGGGGTGTGACACCGTGTACACAAACGAAGTATGCTATCCTATAAAATTTGATATTTTAGACTCAACCGAGTATACAAAAGTTTCATACGATGTATCTTGCCAAAAAGTGGGAACCACCCCCAAACTCCAATTTAAGAAGAATTCTACATGGGGGCTTTTAATTTGGCCTCAAGCCTCGACATCCACATGAAGGATTGTTTTAGACAAAACTAAACATTGTAGAGCTAACCACAGTGACATAATTCTCATTCGAGCACATTTACCCTGAATGTTGAATAGAGTCAAACTTTTTTTTTGAATAAAGTCAAACTTAGGCCTAAATATGAAAGTTAAAATCCCTAATCACACTGAGTCACACTACAAGCCTCGAGAGTTGTGTCCACCTCCCTACTAGGATAAAATGACCCTACTAGAGCTGATGTAATTGCCAAAATTGGATTCTAAGGTTATCTTCCAGAACTTTTGATAAAAAATAACCATTCAAGGTTCTAAATCTCCAAAATAGAGAAATTCATATAAAAATAAAACGAATGACGAAGTGACTGAACTGTAATTCCCACCTTGTCATAAATTACTTGGGGTCACTATAGGGCTCACAAAGATTTTGAGAAAGAACATCAAAATTCATTGCAACATAAGGAGTCACAAAAGATAGACTCACTCCTGGATCTAGCAAGGCATAAACCTCAAAAGCAAAGACTTTGTTCATACCAGTGACCACATCTGGTGAATTCTCTTGCTCTTGACGACTAGTGATTGCATATAGGTAGTTTGCTCCTCTGATAATCCCTGGAGTAGCTCCTCTAGGTGCAGCCCTATCTTGTGGAGCAATTGAAGAAGATTGGGCTCTATTTCCCCTATTTCCATTGCCCTTCCTGTTCTTAGGACACTCTTTCATGAAGTCACCTTCTTGACCGCAGTTGAAACATTTAGTAGAGCCATCGCAATAAGCACGTGGGTGGTTCTTACCACACTTAGCACATGTAGGAGCATAATTATATCATTGTGCCACACTACCCTGAGACGACTAAGCAAGTCTAGCTTTGAAATTCTGACTATAATACTCACCTTTGTTCCTTGGTCCAGGTGCACTAGCAGATGATGGAGTAGGTCCCTTTTGCTTATGTTGAAAGGAAGAACAATTAACATTACTCCTTTGCTGACCGAACTCATTACCTGTCTTAGATTTCTTGTTCCATAATTCTTCTCTATCCCTCCGCTTCTCTTCCTCAAACTGTTGCATATAAACCATAAGTCTCGCTATATCCATTTACCCTATTAGCAACGTTTCCTTGCCCTCATTACTTGAGAGACGAGACAATCCAGCAACAAACAAACTCATCCTACTTCTCATATCCGCAACCATCTCCGGAGAATATCGGGAAAGTTGGGTGAACTTCAAACTATACTCATGAACACTCAAAGAATCCTACTTAAGAATAAGGATATCTCATACCTTGGCTTCTCTCAGTTCACGGGGAAAGAAACATCCCAAGAAAACCTCTTCAAACATCACCCAACTCAAAATTGGTGCACCCTTAGCTCTACCCATCTTCCACTGGTCAAACCAAGTCCTAGCAATACTTTTCAGGTGATAGGAAGCTAGTTCCACTCGCTCAGCATCGACAAAGTGCATAACCTTAAACACCTTCTGCAGTTCCTCAACAAAATTTTCTGGATCCTCAAATGTGCTTGAACCAATGAATCTTGGAGGATTCATCCATAGAAAGTCACGGATTCTTGAAGTATTATTCACTTCCTGTCGGTTCTCTCTCTGACTAGCTTGATTGGTCACCGCTTAACTTAACATTATGATTGCTTCCACGAACTCATCATTGGTGACCTCTCCTTGGGGTTGCACTTCAGCTGCATTAGGTACCCCTTGTTCCTCAACATTCCTCCTAGCAGGACAACCTCTGACAACTCTTTGTGGAGGCATGATCAACTGAAAGACACGCGCAAGTACGAGTTAGAAGAATTATTTATAGAGATTAACTCTATCGCATGAAATGAATATGAAAAAAGTGATATACTTCCTAAATGTTGCAGCCTCCTAATTATAGATGTGGCGCGCTTCACACCAATAACTAGGACTCTATAGACACAACTTCATAGACTCTCTAGGACTCTTGAACTCTGTACTTTGATACCAAGTTTTTCACCCACCAAGCCTACACCCTGGGAGAGACTGTCACTTGAGAACCATTACTGGCCCCAAGTGCACCTTTGGCCTTGTAACACTTCGGAAATTTATAGGCTAAAATTAGATCTAAATGTTAAGGTTAGAGACAAGGAAGGAGGGAAAGAACCAAGGCAAAAGGACAAGGGCCAAGGCAAGGGTCAAGGCTGCCCAAGCCTTGCCAAGGCACTGCCCCAAGATCACGGGGGCCTTCACGACCAGTGGAGGTCACCACGAGTCGTGGTGCCACTCGTGAAGTTGGAGGCAGTAGCCTCCTTAAGGCAGCCTCAAATTAGCTCCTCCACACGAGCCATTTCACGGCTCGTGAAGCCATTGACGACTCTTGGGAGTGGCCTTGGTCATGCCTTGGTGGGTTGAGCATGTGATATACCACGAGTTTACGGTATTTATAATACATTTCACCTACAATTTGTGTGTGTCTAGGGCCTTTTTGTATTGGTTTTTATGTGTTTGTATCATATTTTGCAGGATTGAGGTTCAGGCGTGGAAGTAAAGAGACAACTGAAAGAAATGCAGAAAAGGGCATCTATGGAGGTGATCTACGGACCGTAGGTCCATTGACGCTCCGTAGATGGTGGTCGTAGATCAGCAGGCAGGGCATGGATGGCAAATCAGGGAAATATGACCAAGTGTGGACCCGCGGTGACCATTGATGGTCCGTAGATTGATCTACGGACCGTACTGTTGATCCATAGATTGATACTGCAAGGGTTCCAATACCTGATTTTTGAAGATTCTAAGTATGGAGCTATAGAGAGGGATTGACGGACCGTAGATGATCTACGGTCCGCACTGCAGTTTCGTCGTTTGCTTCAGAGAAGTTGATTTTTGAAGGCTGAAATATTTTCTAAGTCCTGGCTGATGGAAGGGACTCACGGACCGTAGATCCATTGGCGGTCCATGAGTCATTCTCATGGAATGAAGACGTGTGCCTAAACAAACTTTCCTTATTTTGTGTCCCTTTTTATTTAGGACTTGTTTTTTATAAATAGGGTATGTAAACCTCATTTTTGGCGGTGAGTTTTTATTATTGTGATTCTAGTTCTTAACTTGGGAGATTAACTAGCAATTTTAGCAATTCTCAATTTCCTAAGTTTGTTTTGAAGATTTTGGTTTTGCAATACAAGTTGAATTTCTGGGTTTGTTATTCTTCTTATGTAAGTTCATATTTTTTTCATCTAAAACAATGAATTATGTTCATATGATTATAGGTAACTAAACTCCACAACTAGGGTTGTGGGAACCATGAGCGATTAACAAAGTATGAATAGTAACTAAGCAATTCTTGAATAGTGTTGTTGCATGCATTGATTATTCTTTCGTTTAGAAGTTTTTTAACGAGTGCACACGTTAGAACTCGCCTTGTTGCTACTTTCTGGACCAAGGAGGTAATCAACAAGAAAAGAATTATCAACATAGATTTAGTGTGATACTATCTAATAGGCTAGTGTCGATTGGTGCGAAGTAATAACTAAGCCATACATCGATGCGACGTCTAATATGAGGTAAAGGTAAGGGTTAGTAAATTATACACACGTAGCCGGACCAAGGTGCGGGGCGAAATACTCTAGATGCCGGACCAAGGATTTAGAGATACCTAACTTATCACTTTGCATGTAATACACTAGGAAAGGATTGTTATTACTAGGATTGCTGCGTTATGAGCTTGTGGGGAGCACGTATACCCAAGTTAATTTTCTCATCTTGATAACAACCAAAATTGACTTTTGATTACTGATTACTTATTGAATACTTATAATTTGTTTCACAAAAGCCCCCTTCAATTACTAGTTTCTGGAAGTAATTTGACTAATTGAATATAATTGTTGGTTAAAGTAAAGTCTAAACCAATTTTCTCGTGGGATCGACCCCAACCTACAAGTTGGGTTCTTTACTTGATAACGATTGCTTATGTTTCTTTAGGGAGGCGTAATTTGAGTGTATCAAATTTTGGCGCCGTTGTCGGGAAAAAATTGCTTTTAGATTTATTTTAACTACATTATTGAACGTTAGTCAAATATTTCCTAATTTTACTTTTTGTTTTTGTTTTTGTCTCTCTCAGGTTCTAACTCTAATGTATGCCAAGTACACAGAGCCTGGGTGAACCACTTACCCCGTACGATCCAGAGTTGAACCAAACTTTGCGAAGAATGAACAATCCAGGAGTTCAAGTTAATCCTATCGGAGGAAATCTAGGAACTGAAGGTGAATTGCAACCTTCGATGGTAGTTGGTGGGGACAACCACGTTCCAGCTGAAGATCAATTGGGAAATGCATTGAGGATGCAGGCATGACAACTATATGAGCAACGTCAATATTGCTGACTCAGATGGACCTCGTGTTGTACCCCCTTTGTCTCTGGGGCACACATTTGTAGTGACCAGTAGCTTGATGCAGATGCTTACAGTGAGAGGCTTGTTCTTGGGGTCACCATCAGAGGACCCACATGTTCACATAGCCAACTTAAGTGTGGTTTGCAAAAGCTGTGTAGGTCGACCAGACTTAGATATAGATGTCATCGGGTTGTGAGTGTTCCCACTATCACTGACAGGTGATGCTGCTGTATGGTTCACTGAGCTCCCTTATAACTCAATCTATACATTGGAGCAATGAAGGATGTGTTCTTAGCAAGATATTATCCAGTGTCCAAGAAGCTCAATCGCAAAGATAGGGTCAATAATTTTGTGGCACTACCTGGAGAGTCTGTGAGTAGCTCTTGGGACAGGTTCACTGCATTTGTAAGAGGTGTTCCGAATCACCGTATTGATGATGAGTCACTGAAGGAATATTTCTATCGATAAGTATGGTTATACATTTTTTTCTTTTTGGGGTGTGTAAACCCAATCCTTGTAATATACTAGCTTGCTATACGTTTTGAAAGTTGTGTGAAGCATGAGCCGACTGATTTCGATACTCGGAAGCTTGTGATATTCTTGTTATTTCACCCTCGAGTGTGAGGTTAATATATGCATGAAGATCTGGTCGGTTATTTGCTTGATTAAATTTTTTTTTATTTGGAGTTCGTTATGAATCTAATCTCTCTACTAGATTAAAATCAGTATGCCCTCATTAATCGGTTTTGAATGTCGTAATACTTAAATACATTTCTTGTTTAAGTAGTGGTATCATTTTGAAAGGGTCGCTACAAGTGTTGGTATCAGAGCCTAGGTTTGTGGTTCTAGTACTTTTGTTGTGAATTACTAATATAGTTGTTTGCTTTCGAAAAGGTTCTATTTAGATTATTTGTTCACTTATATGGTTTATGATAATTGCATCGCATGTAGAGTGCATATGCATATAGTACACATCCCTAATGCAATGTGATCTTTCCTTTTGAAGGAATTAAGTTATGGCCACTTCTTCTGACCGACCTATGGAAGCTGCTCGTGAAGGTTTGGGTGCTTCTGTTTCCCAACCTCATGCATTTGAAGGGGTTGGAGAACATATCTCGAATCAGTATGTTCCCCACACTAGTGGTTCTGAAGTGGGAAACCATCAGGGTGTAAGAGCTGGTCCACATCCTCACATGAGTCATGGTACTCAAACCATGAATCCTCATTTTGAAAAACTGGCTGAATTCTTCCACCATATGGATGAATCGATGCATGATCCCCACAGGATTAAATTTGAGAAAATGAGGAAAGTGGGTGGAGTGGAGTTTGAAGGCACTGTTGATCCCATAGATGCTGAACAATGGCTTGATCGTATGGAGAGGGTATTTGAGCAGTTTGAGTGTTTAGATGTTGCCAAATTTAAGTATGCTATTTCACTGTTACAAAATGATGCTTATGATTGGTGGGTAAATGTTCCAAATGCCAAGGTAAAACCTTCTGTTCTTACTTGGGATGATTTTCTCAAGGAATTTCGTGTGAAGTATGTTCCACCTGCTTATTGTGATGCAAAGAAAAAGGAGTTTTTTAAATCTAAGGCAATGAGGCATGTCTATTGCTGAATACGAACATAAGTTTCTAAGGCTCTCTCGCTATGCTGGTGGTATTATTAAAGAGGAAAAATACAAGTGCAGGAAATTTGAAGACGGTTTAAATGATTCCATTAGGAAGAATGTGGCGATCCTGCAACATGATAAATTTTGTAAGTTAGTGTATGCTGCCTTTACTTGGGAACGACTTGATAAAGAAGAAACTAGTAGAGATCAAAACAGATTCCGGAAGCTTAGACCAAATTTTGGGGGTCCATCCAAAAGGGGAAAGTTTGATAATTCTAAGGCTGGTAGTGATAACAGGCCACCTCAACAAAGGCAAAATAGATCAGAATTTTCTACAACTGGCACTCCAAATTATTTCCAAGGCAAGCCTCGCGTTCCTACCTGTCCACAATGTGGAAAGAATCATTATGGCACTTGCAGGAGAGCTTCTGCTGCATGTTTCAATTGTGGGAGCTTTGATCATAAATTGAAAGATTGTCCTAATCCTAGTAATGCTCCTTCCTTTAAAACTGAATGCTCAGTTCATAAGCCTCCTGTTAATCCTCCTCAAACTAATATAGGTGCAAGACCTAACAACACCAGGCAATAGGTACAAGTTGAGTTAATTAGGCTAGTGGGCAAAATTCTATTGCACGCGCTTATGCGATGAGGCAGAGGGATGATCAAGATGGACAAGACGTGGTTGTCGGTAAATTTCACTTATTTGGCTTATGTGTGTTTACATTTTTGACCCTGGTTCTACACATTCCTATATTTGTTCATCACTTGTTCTTCCTGGAAATGTGAATCTGTGAAACTTGATTTTAATGTGCTAGTTGAAAGTCCTTTGGGATATCAAGTTGTGTGTAATCGAGTTTACCAAGATTGTCCCTTTGTGATTCAAAACCTAGTCTTCCCTGCTAATTTGATTGAAATGCCCTTCAAGAATTTTGATATTATTATCGGGATGGATTGGCTTTATATATATCATCTGGTGATAGATTGTTGGTCTAAGCAGGTGACTTTTAAAGATCCTACATTTTCACACATCATTGTACAAGGTGAAAGATCAATGACATCTAGTATTATTTATGCGGCCTTGGCAAGAAAGTTGATGCGTCAAGGTTGTGGGGCATACCTTGTTCACATAGTTGATACATAATTGAAGAGTCCTTGTATCAAAGACATACCTACTGTATGTGATTTTCCAGAAGTATTTATAGAAAACCTTCCGGGATTGCCCCCGGAAAGAG
The DNA here is from genome assembly GCA_029582725.1 of Solanum chiquidenum. Lineage (NCBI taxonomy): Eukaryota > Viridiplantae > Streptophyta > Magnoliopsida > Solanales > Solanaceae > Solanum > Solanum chiquidenum. Next base: position 22,623 of record JAJOOS010002837.1, on the reverse strand, counting down.
AGGTTTAATTTCCAATCGAGCTTTTCCCTGGATCTACCTCTATTTCTCTCACTCCTTATAGAATGGCTCCAGCAAAATTAAGAGAATTAAAATCTCAACTGCAAGAACTTCTTGAGAAAGGTTTTATTCGACCTAGTGTTTCTCCTTGGGGAGCCCCTGTTTTATTTGTAAAGAAGAAAGATGGTACTCTTAGGCTTTGTATTGACTATAGACAATTGGACAGAATAACAATCAAGAATAGATATCCGCTGCCAAGGATCGATGATTTGTTTGACCAACTTAAGGGTGCTAAAGTTTTCTCAAAAAATTGATTTAAGGTCTGGATATCACCAACTGTGGGTTAGAGAGAATGATATTCCTAAAACTTCTTTTAGAACATGGTATGGTCATTATGAATTTTTGGTGATGCCATTCAGATTGACAAATGCTCCTGCGATATTTATGGATCTAATGAATCGAGTATTCAAACCTTATCTTGATCAGTTTGTGGTTGTTTTTATAGATGATATTTTAATATTTTCCAGAAGTAGTGAAGACCATGATAAACACATTCGGATTATTTTGCAAATTTTGAGGGAGAAAGAGCTTTATGCTAAACTTTCCAAGTGTGAATTATGGCTTGAGGAAGTAGCTTTTCTGGGATATGATGTATCAACAGAAGGTGTGAAGGTGGATCCTAGTAAAATACAAGCAGTTGTTGAATGGAGACCTCCCAAAAGTCCGACTGAGGTAAGAAGTTTCTTGGGCTTAGCAGGATACTACAGAAGATTTGTCAAAGGCTTTTCCATTATCGCCTCTCCTTTGACTAAGCTTTTGCAAAAGGAAGTAAAGTTTATTTGTGATGTCAAGAGAGCTTTGAAACTCTCAAATCCTTGTTCACTCAAGCGCCTATACTTACTCTACCAATTGAAGGGAAAGAGATGTAGTATACAGTGATGCTTCTCACAATGGTCTCAGATGCGTTTTGATGCAAGAAGGGAAGGTAATTTCTTATGCCTCTCGGAAATTAAAACCACATGAATTGAATTATCCTACTCATGATCTTGAACTTGATGCTATAGTGTTTGCTTTAAAAATATGGCGACATTATTTGTATGGAGAGAAATGTCATATATTCAGTGATCACAAGAGCTTAAAGTACTTGGGTACTCAAAAGGAGCTAAACCTTCGACAACGTAGATGGCTTGAACTCATCAAGGATTATGACTGTACGATTGATTATCATCCAGGTAAAGCCAATGTGGTTGCATATGCCTTAAGTCGGAAATCCTCCGCAAGCATTTCTTTGAGTCCTTTACCCTTTCTCATTGAATTAAGATCCTTGAATGTTTATTTTACACTTGATTCAAATGGTTCAGTTATTGCTAATTTACAAGTAAAGAAAATATTACTTGAACAAGTGAAAGAAGCACAAAAGTTAGATGAGAAACTTGTAAAGTTGACCACAGAAGTTCAAAGTGGGAAAAAAACTTGATTTTACATTTACGGAGGATGGTGGTTTATTTTATCAAAACAGGTTATGGGTCCCTAATGATGACAAATTGAGGAGAGAAATGTTGAATGAAGCACATACTGCATCATATGCAATGCATCCTGGAGGTACAAAGATATACCAGACCATCAAAGAAAATTATTGGTGGAATGGTATGAAGAGAGACATTGTGGAGTTCATCTCTAAATGTTTGGTGTGTCAACAAGTAAAGGAAGAACATCAAGTCCCAGTTGGTTTACTACAACCCTTGTCGATGCCAAAATGGAAATGGGAGAGAATAACAATGGACTTTATTTCAGGACTTCCTCGCACTCAAAGGAACCATGATGCAATATGGGTGATTGTGGATAGACTAACCAAGAGTGCCCACTTCTTGGCAATCAGGATGGATTACTCACTTGAGTGTTTAGCCAAATTGTACATTAATGAGATTGTAAGACTACATGGGATACTTGTAAATATTGTATCTGATCGAGACCCAAGGTTTACATCTATATTTTGGGGAAGTTTACAGGAAATTTTGGGTACTAAGTTGAAATTTAGCACTTAGTTCCATCCTCAAACAGACGGCCAATCGGAAAGAGTGATACAAATTTTGGAGGATATGCTTCGATCTTGGATTATGGAGTTTGAGGGTAGTCGGGACAAACAGTTGGCTTTGATTGAATTTGCTTACAATAACAGTTGGCTTTGATTGAATTTGCTTACAATAACAGTTACCAATTGAGTATTGGAATGCTTCCCTATGAAGCCTTATACGGAAGAAAATGTCGGACCCCTCATTGTTGGAGTGAAGTTTGTGAAAGAAAACTTGTTGGTCCTGAAATTGTGCAACAAACAGAGGAGAAGGTAAAAATTATCAAAGATCGTCTAAAGATTTCTGCGGATAGACAAAAGTCCTACGCTGATCTTAAAAGGAGTGACATTGAATATCAAGTTGGAGATAAAGTATTCTTAAAAGTATCACCATGGAAAAAGATTATGAGATTTGGCCAGAAAGGAAAGCTTAGTCCCCGATTTATTGGACCTTATGAGATACTTGAAAGGGTTGGACCAGTTGCATATAAATTGACTTTGCCATCTGAGTTAGACAAGATCCACAATGTCTTCCATGTTTCTATGCTTAGAAGATATCGTTCTGATCCATCTCATGTTCTTCCAGTCGAATCTATTAAGGTTAATCCTGACTTGACGTTTAATGAAGAATCTATTCTAATTCAAACTCGAGAAGTAAAGCAACTCAGAAACAAGAAAATTCCCTTAGTAGAGGTACTTTAGAGGAACCATTCTGGAAAAGAAGCTACGTGGGAAAGAGAAGAAGACATGAGAACCCAGTTTCTGCACTTGTTCCGGGACTAGTGTAAGGTAAATTTCGAGATGAAATTTCTTTAAGAGGGAGAGAGTGTAACACCCCGAAAATGCTAACAAGATATCACATGTCGATAAACCACTGCTTAATTACTACAATATGTTTTATTCTCATTTGTTTTGGGAACTTGAAATAATGTTATATTTGTAACCTTGCTTAAAATAATTGTCATCGTAATTTAATGTATTGTATCGGGGTATTTGCGTAATGTTTTAATTAGAAATATGTATAGTTTTAAAAAGGAGGTGAAGGATATATATATATATAGGTGTATATGTATGCATTTAGGCAGCACACAAGTATTTGGGCAGCCAACTTTTATGGACAGCTGTGTATATGATAAGCACCTCTTGTGTTACTATATTTTGACACCTTCTCTTAGGAAATTCGTCTCAGCTGAAGTATAAGTTCCTTAAAACATTATCTAACATGTTGTTCTTCAAGATCACAAGAGAAAATCTTGGTCCTTTTGGATGGAAATCGAGTTACACTCTTCTAAATCTTGGTCCTGGGTAACGTTTAGTAGATTAAGCATATCTCATTCTGTAGAACATTTCTTACTGTGAATAAATATGATTTGGAAAGATAATTCGTATATATACAACTATTATGTTTATGCTAAACTCTAATTTGGTTGTTATGGATTCAAAATATGGTACGCATCATAGGACAAGTTCTGTCTAGATTCTGAAGTTTGAAATTCTGTATGGACAACTGTTAGTGTTTTGAATATATATTTTGCGATGATTCTTGGTTGTTTGCAACCTTAAGATAGGTACCTACATCTTTCATGAATAATATACAGTCCAGTTTGGCCGTTTTCCATTTCAAATCCTAATTGCGACATGAGGCACTAGGATGGCCAGAATTTACTGTTCTGGGAGCATAGTCGTATTTGTACAGGCTAGGCTTACTTGTGATGATAACCCTATTTTACGTCATCATTATTGAGCTTCTAGAAAGTAAATAAGTTATTGAATTCATTTTTTAAGGTTGTATATCCTCGTGTACAAGTTGAAGACTTCGATACGCTGCTAGGTCTACGGTTTGACTCGTGGAGTTTTGTTGGACTGTTTTTGTGCTAAAGAACTGAAGTTTGTGTATAAACTTATACTTGTACTCTTTTTACCTACTGGTATATCTGAAAGTTATCTTGGTACCTTGGTTACTTCTTGTCACTTTGCATTGTCGTATTGGTATTCTTTAATACATTAAATAAGCTTATGTAACTCACCCACTTGTACGGATTGGTTGATCACTTAGCACTCTTTTTGGGACCTTGTCCTTCTTGTGGCTGTGACTTCGTTCGTAACTTTTTGCATCCCTGTTGGTTCAGATCATTTGCCATATTGACTCTGGATTTTTAGTTCATCTTAAGAATGGAAGTTGTCCATTTTAAGTACGAACTAGGAAGCCATTTTTTACTATGGTTCTTGGTTCTCTTGATTATTGGGTTTTGACCCTTCTTGATACCTGATCGTGCTTGGTGTGACGACATGATGTATATATTGAGTGAGCCTTGTTATTGAATCTCTTGAAAAGTTGTGCTATGAGCATTCTTGACATTTAGACCTTTATATATTGAACTTGATACTCCTTGTATATTGTTTACTTGATTTACTGGTTTTGTTTCGATCGTGCTGCCCTTGACTTGAGAATGAAAACTTGGTGAATTTAAGGGCTCCACACCTATAGTTTGTACACCACTAAGCTATATGCTTAGCGATAGTTGTTTCTATCGTAGGGGATGTTCGCGATGATGCTTGAAGCTGGCCATTGATGATGGAGATTTTGAAAGCCTTAAGGAAGATCACATTTGCATATAAGCATATATAATTTGTATAAACCTTGGTACTTGTACATGATCTTTGTGTTGTATATTTACATGAATTTTGAGGGATGATTTGGTCATGTTACCATGGGTTGTAATATAAGTATGGTTATACGTTTTTATCTTTTTGGGGTGTGTAAACCCAAACTTTGTAATATACTAGTTTGCTATACGTTTTGAAAATTGTGTGAAGCATGAGCCGGCTTATTTCGGTACTCGGAAGCTTGTGATATTCTTTTTATTTCACCCTCGAGTGTGAGGTTAATATATGCATGAAGATCTAGTCGGTTATTTTCTTGATTAATTTTTTTTTTATTGGAGTTCGTTATGAATCTAATCCCTCTACTAGATTAAAATTAGTATGCCCTCATTAATCGGTTTTGAATGTCACAAGTACTTAATTACATTTCTTGTTTAAGTTGTGGTATTGTTTTGAAAGGGTCGCTACAATATTGGTCAAAACAAAAAAGGTATGAGTTAGACATGAATAATGGTGAGTCTCCACCGACAAGACCATCTATTGTAGCGGCACTAAAATTGGAGGTTAAGGCTCTACCACCACATTTGAGGCATGTATTCTTGGGCAGAGATAACACTTTCCCGTTCATCATTACGGCAGATTTAAATGCGAGACAAGTAGAGTTCTTGGTGACTGTGTTAAAAAGGTTCAAGCGAGTTATTGGGTGGACTATTGCGGATATTATTGGGATCCCTCCCGGTATTTGTTCCCACAAAATCAAACTCATGCCAGATCACAAACCTAGTATTGAGAACCAAAGAAGATTAAATCCACCTATGCAAGAGGTAGTTAAAAAGGAGATCATCAAGTGGTTGGATGCTGAAGTTATCTATCCCATTGCAGACAGTAGTTGGGTATGCCATGTTCAATGTGTGCCCAAGGAAGGTGGGATTACTGTGGTTCCTAATGAGAGAAACGAGCTTATTCTGATGCAACCCGTGGCTGGATGGAGAGTCTACATGGACTACCGAAAGCTAAATGCTTGGACAGAAAAGGACCATTTCCCTATGCCATTCATGGATCAGATGTTGGATAGACTTGCTGGTGAGGGTTGGTATTGTTTTCTTAATGGTTATTCGGGCTACAATCATATTTCTATAGCTCCAGAGGACCAAGAGAAGACCACCTTTACTTGCCCTTATGGGACTTTCGCCTTCAAACGGATGCCCTTTGGGTTGTGCAATGCTCCAGCGACCTTCCAACGTTGTATGATGTCGATATTCTCTGATATGGTGGAGGACACTATAGAGGTATTTATGGATGATTTCTCTGTGGTAGGTGACTCTTTTGATCGATGTCTGGATCATTTAGCTGAGGTGCTAAAAAGGTGTGAAGACTGCAATCTGGTGCTAAATTGGAAGAAGTGCCACTTTATGGTGAAAGAAGGGATAGTTCTAGGTCATCGAATTTCTGAGAAGGGCATTGAGGTAGATAATGAGAAAGTTGAGGTAATTGAAAATCTTTCACTACCTATCTCTGTAAAAGGTGTTCGAAGTTTTCTTGGGCATGCAGGTTTCTATAGGAGGTTCATCAAAGATTCTTCTAAAATTGCACATCCATTGTGCAAACTACTCGAAAAGGAGTATAAGTTTGATTTTGATGATGCTTGTCTGAGAGAATTTGGAGAGTTAAAGGAGAAGTTGGTTACTGCACCTATCATTATTTCACCGGATTGGGGACAACCGTTTGAGGTAATGTGCAATGCGAGTGGAGTGGCGCTTGGTGTAGTATTGGGACAGAGGCGAGAGAAAATTCTTCAACCTATTTACTATGCTAGCAAGGCTCTAAATGTGGCCCAGAAGAAATATAATGTGACTGAACAAGAGCTTCTTGCAGTAGTTTTTGCATTTGAGAAATTTTGATCCTACTTGCTTGGTACCAAGGTCATAGTGCATACTGACCATTCTGCATTGAGACATTTGATGGCAAAGAAGGATGCAAAGCCAAGGTTGATTAGATGGGGATTATTGCTACAAGGGTTTGATTTTGTGGTAAAAGATAGAAAGGGGACCAAAAATCAAGTTGCCGATCACTTGTCCAGATTAGAGGAAGAGGCTATGCTAAAGCTTGGTGATAAGGCTAAAATTAATGATGCTTTTCCAGATGAACATGTATTGGCTGCTTCTCATGATCTGATTCCTTGGTTCGCAGACTTTGCTAATTATTTGGCAAGCAATATTGTGCCCCCGGATTTGTCTTTTCACCAAAGGAAAAAGTTTATGCATGATGTGAAGAAATTCTTTTGGGATGAACCTTAGTTGTTTTGTGGTTGTGCTGATGGGATTATTCGTCGTTGTGTGCCCGAAAATGAGATGTTGAGTGTACTTGAAGCATGTCATTCATCGCCTGTTGGTGGGCATCATAGTGGTATTCGAACTGCACATAAGATTTTGCAGTGTGGATACTGCTGGCCTACTACTATCCACCAAGTCTTGTGATCGTTGCCAAAGAGAAGGAGGGATTTCAAAGAGACAAGAGCTTCCTATGAATCCTATATTGGTGATAAAGTTGTTTGATGTATGGGGCATTGATTTTATGGGTCTATTTGTGAGTTCACATGGGATGAAATATATTCTTGTTGCGGTTGATTATGTATCGAAATAGGTGGAACCAGTTGCGCTCCCCAACAATGAAGGTAAAAGTGTCACTGCATTCTTGAAAAAGAATATCTTCTCCAGATTTGGTACACGGATGGCTATTATCAGCGATGGAGGTTCCCACTTTTGTAATAAGTTGTTCAAGGCGCTACTTGAGAAATATGGTGTCTGCCACAATGTAGCCACTCCTTACCATCCGTAGACTAGTGGGCAAGTTGAATTGTCCAACAGATTTTGGCGAAAGTTGTTAATGCTAATAGAATGGATTGGTCAAGGAAGCTTGATGATGCTCTATGGGCCTATCACATGCATTCAAGACTCCCATAGGTATGTCTCCTTACCAACTAGTATATGGGAAATCTTGTCATTTATCGGTGGAGCTAGAGCGTAAGGCTTTGTGGGCGATGAAGAAGCTAAACTTGGATTGGGGCGCCACATCTATTAAAAGAATGAATGACTTGAATATGCTTAATGAGTTTCGCCTAAAAGCTTATGAAAGTTCAGCCTTGTACAAAGAGAAGATGGAGAGGTATCATGATCAAATAATTGAAAAGAGAGAATCTGTTGTGGGTAATCTTGTGCTTCTATTCAACTCTAGGTTGCGCTTGCTTCCAGGGAAACTCAAATCCAAATAGACCGGACCATTTTTGCTCACAAAAGTGCTTCCTCATGGAGCGGTTGAGCTTGAGAACAGTGACGAAACAAGGTTCATGGTTAATGGGCAAAGGATAAAGATCTATCTGGGAAATGCAGAAAGTGTGCAAGAAGTTGTGGAGGCCTATCATCTTGATGAAGTCTGAGTAATCAAGAGTCCTGCGTCGTGCTGCGACGTTAAATCAAGCGCTGCTTGGGAGGCAACCCAAGATGTACAACCTAGCCAACAGTAGGTTTTTGTTTTCCATCTAGCAGTTTCTGTGTTTAGTTGATCCTCTGTAGTAATTTAGATAGGTGTTTTAGTTTTTTTTTTGTGTTGGCTAGAATTAGCATAGGGTCCGTGTCTAAAAAGTTTCCAGAAAATGTAAAAAGAATAACCTAATGGTTGCTACATGTGCAGGTAAGCTATGAAAAGTTTGTAGAAAATGGTCTGGTGCAGAGGTCTACGGACCCCATCGACGGTCCGTCATTCCATTTACGGATCGTGGATGGTGTCCGTAGATCCCAGGTAAGTCCATAAACTTTTCCAAGTATAAGACTACGGTCCCAATCTACGGACCGTAGATCGACCCACGGGGTCTCGTGGGTCCAAAACCCTAATGCTGCCTGACCCGACCCGGACCCTTCCTATTTAAATTTCCCCAATTTTAAATCATTCCACTTCCCTCCATTTACTTCCAAACCGTTTCATAACTTCCCAAACTCCTTAAATCACTCCATAACCACTCCATCACTCCCCAATTAATCTTCCCCTCTTTTTCCCCAAACTCCTAAATTCTCTTTCCTCTCCAAAACTCCACTCATCCCCAAACATTCCCACAAAGGTCCGGTGTACGGGTTCGGCAAAACTAGGCGATTACTGTGGTCTAGAAAATCTTAGTGTCATCACGCAATCACCCCACTCCTCGTTGCTTGTAAGGTAATGAACTTTCTCCTCACTTTGAATTTCGATTCATTGATAGATTATAGAAAGTCTGGGATTGGATCTTAACCTTGGGTAATTGTTAGATGTAATTCATATTAAAATTGGAAGTTACAATACCTTTGGAATGATAGATAGTGATTGTGTTACCTTGTCGTATGCGATTATAAGTCTAAATGTAAGTTTCGACTTAGGGTTCCAAAGTTTGTCTTCAATACTCGTTAAAATAATAAATCGGGATCCTAAGAATGACGAACTAGCATGATTAAATGTTGAAATGCATGGTTAGACTAGGATGCTGTGAAAATGGTCAAATAGGTGGGCCTGCAATTTGGATCATATCTGAAACTTGGCACAGATCCCATCCGTGGTTGGATGCACTTAAAAATTTCACAAAGTGTGATACCATGGAGGTGGACTACGGTCCGTAGATTGATCTACGGACCGTTCTGCACATCCGTGGTTTCCATCTGCGACTAATTTGTTGGTCCTCTAATCCACGGAAGGGTTCTACGGACCGTAGATTAATCTACGGACCGTAAGTACCCTCCATGGATGATCACTGTAGCCACTGTCTAAATTTTTTTATTTTTTTGGGTCTTTGTTACTGTTCGTTTGTAGTTCTAAATTTTTTCCGAGTATGTTTATAGTTAGCTTTGGCACTAATATCGCTTCCACAGGTACGATGGCACCCAAGAAGCTAGTCACCTACTCAAAATAGGGCAAGTCAAAATTTGTTGCTCCTAGCTTCAGGTTGATCAATGAGGACACAGACACAGAAAAAGATCCAGCATACATTCCTCCCAACACAAGAACCTCTCCCATTGCATCCTGAGCCACCAAAGGCACCCCCCAATGGTGATTCCCGACATAGTCACTGTCTTCCCGTCTGATGAGGAGCACACTGATCGGATCACCAACTGGGGCTGCTTCTAGTTCATCTAATGGGTCTACGTCCGACTCCGACTATGCCCATGCTTCGGGCTCTAAGTCCAACCATGCTTCAGGGTCCGAATCTGCCCATGCTTCGGGGTCCAATGCTAAATTAGCAACAGGGTACGGCCAGAATGAACAAGTAGCCTCGTCTGATGAGGCTCATTACCAGCACCAAGGAATGAGGATCCTACTCCAGTGGCCGGCGACCCAAACAGATAGTGTGTTGAGGGCCAATGGAAGATTTATCGAGATGCCAAGATGATAAATGACAAAGAGAAGATGGCCCGACTTATTACAGAGGAACGCAGAGTCCTCACGGGGAGCTTGCACACTGTCCTTGAAATCCACCGCCTTTTTAACCTTCACAAGTGTGACTGGATGGCTCGAGACCCAGGGACTTATAGAGAGGATATTGTGCGGGAGTTCTACGCCTCCTATGTTGCCACTCTCCGTGGTTAGATCTCCAAGCAATCAAAGCCCTTAGCCCAAGATCCTCTCACTTCCACTATGGTCCGCTGGACATATCACATGCCACCATCAGCCGCTTTCTCTATGGTCCTACCACATGTCACTCTTGGGCACTAAACACAGCAGAGTTTGATTACAGATGGGACATCGTGCGGAGCGGTGCTTTTCAGAGGAATGTTGAGCAGCGAGAGGCTGTTATATTATGGTTGGATAAGTACATTAATGCAGATGGCGAGCATGCGGAGTGGGTCGCCACACCACAGTTGGGTATCTGAAAGGCCACATTGAATTTTGTGGCCAAGTTCTTCTGGTTGTTGGTGCGTAACAGGGTGTCGTCGACAAATGTAGACAACCAACTCACATGGGACAAAACGATCATGGTTGCAACATTGGTAGCAGGAGTGGAGATTGATTTTTCCTGCATGCTGCTGGCAGAGAGTCACGAGAGGGCATTCAAGACCTCCACCACTTACCCCTTTCCATGTTTGATTTTCCATTTATGCAGGGACTCTGGAGTGCCGATCTGGCATTGTGATAGGTCGGTCCACCCTATTGGGACTTTGGATATAGGTCTCATTCGTGATGAGGCAAATATGGCAACACCTCGCAGAGAGCCCCGGGTTGAGGTACCTCCCTTGGGCTCAGATCTTGCAGACACGGTGGGGCAGGCACAGGGTGGTGACCCCATTATTTTAGAGCACACTGATACTGTCCCAGCCTCCTTCCAGGCTGCTAGTAGGGCTCCTAGCTCATCCAGGTCCACACCACCGTTAGGAACCACTTTTGTCCTATTAGCCAGAGTACAGAAATTAGAGGCTCAAATGGCTAAACTACTGCATCACATCCAGCCTTGATGCAAAAGTCGATAGTTGAGTCCGAGACTAGAATGGAGCGAAGGATGGAAGGCATGATAGACCGGAAGGTCCAGGCTATAAATAAGCGCCTCAATGCCTTTGAATTGCGAGTCCTCGAGCGACCAGCCCCAACCATAGATCTATCCTCTTTTCAGGCCGAGTTAGCCAGTTTCCGGGCCGACGTTAATGCCATTCTTTCCACCCCTACAGTTGAGCCTCAAGCTGCACCTACTGCGTTGGCTAATGATACGGTGCTGGATGCTTTATTAAGTGGGACCGCCGAGGAGAGGCCTGAGCCTGCACACACCAAAGGTAAGAGGCACCGTTCTAGTCTTAGTGAGAAGGAAAAATCCAAAAAGAGACAACATAGGTAGGAGAAGGAGGTTAGGAAGGCCTCGATTATAGATGAAGAGTTGCGCCAGCAGAGGGTGCGTGAGAGTGTTGTAGGGGCATCGAGTTCTGCCCCAGTTGTAGAGGTCCCGCCTGTTTTGAGGGTCGTTGTGAGCACCACTGATGGTGCGGTTAGAGTGATCGAGAGCACTACTGAGGGTGCTATGATGGATGATGTGGGCACTATTGAGGGTGACCCAAGGATGGTTCCAGCAGCCTCAGGGAAACCGGACCCACCCACTTGTTCATGATTCTTTGGCACTATGCTCCACAGGTTTGCTTCACTCAACCCATTATCTTTTACTATTTTTGTTTGCATTGGGGACAATCACATCTATTTTTGTTGGGGGTGGGGTAAATGGATTGTGAGTGATAGGGTGAAGTCTGAGGAACCCAACTCTCATAAATCCTCTCTTAGGGTTTTCTTGCTTGTGTTATTTTTCTCTAAGAGATTGTTTAATTTCTGTTGAACCGGCATGTGTAGGATCATATGTGTAGAAGCATGAAAAATAATTGAAGTATGATGGCTTATGATCTTGTGATACCCGTCCAAATTTTGTGTTGTGTGCTGGAATTGGTAGGCAAAGATAAGTTGAATGTGTTGGTTCTGAGTATGACATGATAATGAATCAACTTGATTGCATGACTTAAGCTGAAACTTGAACTGGGTAATCTGATCATCTGATAATGAAACGATGTGCCAAGAGTGTGTGAGAATAAGTTGATTGTTCAAAAAGTTTTTGTGCAAAACTAGAACATGCCCGGTTAGTCCTGCTAAGACAATTCACTCTAGAGGCTAGGAAGTAATCATAGGCCCTTAGTCTGATAACTCCACAAATTGCCTAAAAGAAGGATCCAACCAAATGAAACAAATGCTCACTTTGATCCAAATTCTTTGAGCCTAAAATTAGACCATTTCTTTCTAAACCCCAAACTCACCTTCCCATAATCGACTATGTTGGCCCCGGTCCCTCCTTGGACATGTGCACCTCAACTTAGGCCAACAACCTAAGTTGAGGGTGGCTAATGTAAAAAGTAACCACAATCTTGGCCCTGACCCGACATCGGGTATTGTGCACCTTCACCAATGGAGAATCCATAAGTTGTTGGTGGCTATGAAAGAAGAAACCGAAAGAAAAATGGGTATGAAAAGAGTTTGATGTTGAAAAAGAGAAGAAAAAAAAATGTGACTTGTTGAAAGCTATAGAAGAAAATAAAATGCAAAACAAAAAAAAACTTCAAAAAAAAATTAAAAAAAATATAAATAATAAAGAGCTACAAAGTCTAAAGTCATATCCATGGTTGAAGAAAGTCAAGGGAAATAATAGGGTACAAAGAGGTTGAAAGCCTAGTGTAATGTCAAGGAGGGCAGAAAGTCACTAAGAAGTACCCAAATGTACCACACCTGACCCTGAGCCTACGTTACAAGCCAATAAAGTCCTATAGTTATCCTAGAGTCTAGTTTGAAGAGTCTAAGCAGTGAAAAAAGGGCAAGCCTATGGTACTGAGAACTGACTGTACTTGAAGTTATTTTTGAGTGTGAGTGTTGAATGAATCCTTGTACTCAAATTCATAGTCATTGTGTGAAAGGAAAGGGATTTCGTTTGAAGTAAGGGCACTAGTTACATTGTCGGAAAGTTGGTACTTTGGTGATAGTAAACCAGTGTATGTTGTTTGTTGGTTGGTCGATCTTTGTCATGGTGTGATCCGCATGAATTAGCTTGTCGAGTCTAAGAGAACAAATTTTGCACCCAGAAAGTTAGTGGGATAGAAAGCCATATGATTGCTTGTGTGTGAAATGCTTGCTTATATACAAATGTCGTTCAAAGTCTTAGTGCGTCGCTTGAGGACGAACAACGAATTTAAGTTGAGGGTGTTGATATACCGTGAGTTTACGGTATTTCTAATACATTTCACTTATGAGTTGTGTGTGTCTAGGGCCTTTTTGTATTGGTTTTTATGTGTTTGTATCATATTTTGCAAGAAAGAGGTTTAGGCGCGGAAGTAAAGAGACAACTGAAAGAAATGCAGAAAAGGGCATCTACGAAGGTGATCTACGGAGGTGATCTACGGACCATAGGTCCATTGGCGCTCCGTAGATGGTGGTCGTAGATCAGCAGGCAAGGCATGAATGGCAAATCAGGGAAATCTAACCAAGTGTGGAACCACGGTGACCATTGACGGTCCGTAGATTGATCTACGGACCGTACTTTTGATCCTTAGATTGATACTGCGAGGGTTCCAGTACCTGATTTTTGAAGATTCTAAGTATGGAGCTACGGAAAGGGATTGATGGATTGTAGATCAATCTACGGTCCGTACTGCAGTTCCTTCGTTTGCTTTTGAGAAGCAGATTTTTGGAGGCTGAAATATTTTCTAAGTCCTGGCTGACGGAAGGGACTCACGGACCGTAGATCCATTGACGGTCCGTGAGTCAGTCTCGTGGAATGAAGACGCGTGCCTGAATAAACTTTCCTCATTTTGTTTCCCTTTTTATTTAGGACTTGTTTTCTATAAATAGGGTATGTAAACCTCTTTTTTGGCGGTGAGTTTTTATTACTGTGATTCTAGTTCTTGACTTGGGAGATTAACTTGCAATTTTCGCAATTCTCAATTTCCTAAGTTTGTTTTGAAGATTTTTGTTTTGCAATTGAAGTTGAATTTCTGGGTTTGTTATTCTTCCTACGTAAGTTCATAATTCTTTCATCTAAAACAATGAATTGTGTTCATATGGTTATGGGTAACTAAACTCCACAACTAGGGTTGTGGGAACCATGAGCGATTAACAAAGTATGAATAGTAACTAAGCAATTCTTGAATAGTGTTGTTGCATGCATTGATCATTCTCTCGTTTAGAAGTCTTTTTAACGAGTGAACGCATTAGAACTCGCCTTGTTTCTACTTGCCGGACCAAGGAGGTAATCAACAAGAAATGAATTATCAACATAGATTTAGTGTGACACTTTCTAGTAGGCTAGTATCGATTGGTGCGAAGTAATAAGTAAGCCATACATCGATGCGACGTCTAATATGAGGTAAAGGTAAGGGTTAGTAAATTATACACACGTAGCCGGACCAAGATGTGGGATGAATTCTCTAGATGTCGGACCAAGGATTTAGAGATACCTAACTTATCACTTTGCATGTAATACACTAGGAAAGGATTGCTATTACTAGGATTACTGCGTTATGAGCTTGTGGGGAACACGTATACCCTAGTTAATTTTCTCATCTTGATAACAACCAAAATTGACTTTTGATTACTGATTACTTATTGAATACTTACAATTTGTTTCACAAAACCCCCCATTTAATTACTTGTTTCTGGAAGTAATTTGACTAATTGAATATAATTGTTGGTTAAAGTAAAGTCTAAACCATTTTCCTCGTGGGATCGACCCCAACCTACAAGTTGGGTTCTTTACTTGATAACGATCGCTTATGCTTATTTAGGGAGGTGTATTTGAGCGTATCAGCATGGTAAGGAAAGTGGCAAGCCACTGCCTCAATGCCCATGAGAGGGACCACGGCTCGTGGCTTGCACTGTGGCTCGTGGAGCCCCTCGTGAAGATGCCTTGGGCTTGTGCAATAAAGGCACAAGATGCCTAGCTACTGCCTCAAGACCACATATGGGACCATTGCTCGTGGACATGACCACGGCTCATGGATCCCCATGTGGTCCTTGGAAGTTCAATTTAAGTGAGGGCTATTTTGAGGACTTCATATTTAAGTCCAATTGAAGTGGAGTCGTTTTGGGTAAGTTTAGGGGCACTATATAATTTATTTTTAAGTCAAATTCACCCAACTTAAGTCATATTTTCCAAACACTCAAATAATTCCCAAAGTTCAACTCCGCTCCCAAAATTTCTCTCTTTAGAACTCGAAGGAAAAAGAAGAAGAAAGTTGAAGCTAGGTCTTGAAGAAACAAGATTTTCCACTCAACTTATTTGGAGATTCATAGCTAAGGTATGGTAGTACATCATCCATGGATAGCTTTCATCCATGGAGCCCCTCAAACTCTCACTTTCAAAGTTAGAAATCCCTAAAAACTAGGGTTTTGACTCCAAGTCATGGATTCTTTCTGAAAACGACTTTTATGATTTAATTACTTTATATTATGCTTGAATTGTTGATTTAATGTGGTTTTAAGTGGAAAACCCCATGAATCCATGAAAAACCCCATATTCCCAATTTATGTCTTTGTGATGTGGGTGAATTGATGAAAGAAGAATACTATGAGATGATGATTATAGTAGTTAAGTTATTTGGATAATGTTATTATCCATGTATAATGTAGTAATTCTTGGTGTGGTTGATTGAATATGGTCCTTGATCCATGAAGGGTAAAGCATGAGACTTATGTATGATTGTGGAATCTTTGTATATGCTTTATGAAAACTTTGAGAGTAAGGTGAGCATGATTATGATCTAATTGTTGTGTTGTTGAAAGGTTATTCTCATATACACACTTATGCATGAATATGACATGACGTTAAAGGTTATTCTCATATACACACTTATGCATGAATATGACATGACGTGAAAGGTTTTCTCACAATATGATGATTCTAAGGTTAAAAGGCTATTCTCACCTATTGAATCTATTAGTTATCTTATGAATTATGTTGGATTGAGTGTCAAGGCATTCTTCCACAAATATGAACCTAAGTCATGACTCATTATGTAATTGTGGGAAGTAATGCTTAGCACCGAGTTGATATTGAATATGAGATGGAAGCTTTTAGACAAGTTGAGTCCGGCTTCCAATGGGACCTTTCACACAAGTTGAATCCGGGTTCCCAAAGTATGTACCTCATGAGATTGAGACATTCTACCAAAGTTGAGTCCAGGTCTCTAGTACCAATCTCTTTATCCCATAAATACGTGCCCCCGTAGGATATTTAGGTAGTAGATCCACCTAAAAACTAATAAACTATGGTCTTACCTTAGGCAAGTAGGACAAACCTTTTCTGTGTAGGAACATCGCATTCCATGTTAAGCTCACATGGTCTATTTCAGTTGAGGCTTATTCCCACTATGACATATGAATTGTGAACAAGAATATGAAATATGAACGATGGTTACTCAAGAAGCTTTACTTAAGCATGAGTGGGATTATGGGATCTTACTCATGCATTGCACAAGTATGCTTTGAGGGTACTTATGATTTGTTTCTCTTATGGTATGATGACCTATGAGTTGATTATGCTTATGACGTGTGTTGTTCCACTATCTTCAAAATGATGCTTTAACTTAGTAAATTGCATGCATTCAACTAAAATGTCCCTTTTAGCATGTTTTAAAGGTTTTTATGCATGGCTATCATACTTAGTGCATTTTGTACTAACCCATATTTTCCTATCTTTTTTCCAAGTGTAGGGTCCGGTTCTTAAGGTGGTCCTCATTGTGGCTAGAGCTTGGATTTGTTCATTTCTCCTTGCTTGTGGTGAGTCCTTAAGATTCGAGGATGGATGTTTTCTTTGTAGTTCCTTTTCTTTTAGTTCCATTTCAGATTATGTTGTAAGGGCTTTGACCCTATTTGATTTGACTATTGTAATAGATGGCTAATTGAGACAAGTCTAGACTTTTGCTTTTCCTTTATGAAAATTTTGTACTCATAATGCATTTTTCCTCATTATTTTTCAAAATCTTTATGTTATGATATTCTAAGTGGCTTACATGGTTCTTTTTGGGGCTCTATGTGCCATGTTACATCTAGCGGGTACCCTGGGTCGTGACAAACTTGGTAATCAGAGCACGAGGTTTAGAATGATTCTAGGATGATGTATCATAAGCCACGTCTTGTAGGAAATCTCACTTCTTGCATTACTCTTAAGTCGTTCCATGGAGTCTAGCTCTATAAAATCCCTCTCTTAACCCTTCTCCTGTGTATTCAGGATATGAATACACGAAGGGCTAACACAAAAAGAATGGAGGGTGACAATGTGAATGAAGAAGATCCTCCTCAAGCTTATCAAGCTCTGGTTGATCCCGTGGTTGAGAATGTGACCCGTGATGGCTCAAGCCAATAGAGAAGTTGTTACCCCGGCGAATCCTAATGTGAATTTAGTTGCTTCAAGGGTTAGGGATTTTCTCGAATGAGCCCTCCAAAATTTCATGGCTCTAAAGTGGAAGAGGATCCCCAAAGTTTTATCAATGAGGTTTATAAAGTTCTTGCTATTATGGGGGTGTCCTTGGAAGAGAAGGCGGAGTTAGCTGCCTACGAACTAAAAGATGTGGCTCAAGTTTGGTATGATCAGTAGAAGGGTGAGACACCCATAGGAGCGGGCCCGATAGACTGGGAATTGTTCAAAAAAGGCACTTCTTGATAAATTCTTCCCCCTAGAGTTGAGGGAGGCTAAGGTACAAGAGTTCATCAACCTTCATCAAGAAAGAATGAGTGTTAAAGAGTATGCTCTGAAGTTCACCCAACTATCCAAATATGCTCCAAGCATGGTGGCAGACTTAAGGGCTAAGATAAGTAGGTTTATGTCAAGTGTGCCTGACTTGGTTGAAAAAGAGTGTTGTACGGCAATGCTCCTCCATGACATGGATATCTCAAGGATTATGGTGTATGCTCAAAAAATTGAGGAGTCCAAACTCAAGGAAAAGAATAGAGAGGTGAAAAGACCTAGAACAGGTGATGGGAACTTCTCCAATGCTAGGTCCGATGGACAAGGTCGACCAAGCTTCAAACAAAGGTTCTCCAACCAAGGATCCTCAAGTGCTTCCCCAATGGTCAACAAGGATAGGGTGTCTAACCTCAAACCTCAAGGAGTTTATGGTAAAGGAACTACTATGGCAAGGCCTACTTGTGCAAAATGTGGAAAGAGACATCATGGTAAGTGCCTAGTTAGCACCGATGGGTGTTATGGTTGTGGGAAGGTTGGCCACAAGATGAGAGATTGTCCGATGCTCAAGGTTAAGGGGAGAGAAGATAAGAAAATTCCTCCAAGCAGTTCTAACTCTAATGCCCAAAAGCAAATCTGCTTTTATGCTCTTCAATCCCGAGGTGACCAACAGAGCTCCCGAATATTGTGATCGGTAAGTTAAAAGTATTTCATATTGATGTTTATACCTTGTTAGATCCCGGTGCTACTTTGTTCTCTGTGACACCTTATGTGTCCGCGAAGTTTGATATACTCCTCGAAGTCTTATTTGACCCTTTTTCGGTTTCTACCCCAGTTAGTGATTCGGTGGTTGCTAAGAGGGTGTATAGAAGTTGTCCTATTTCCTTGTCCCATAGAGTTACTTTGGTGGATTTTGTAGAATTATAAATGTTAGAATTTGATGTGATTTTGGGTATATATTGGTTGCATGCATGTTATGCCTCTATTGATTGTAGGACTCGGGTGGTTAAATTCCAATTTCCAAATGAGTCTATCTTATAGTGGAAGGGGGGAAATTCTATACCTAGAGGTCAATTTGTCTCTTGCCTTAAATCTAAGAAGATGATCTCCAAAGGGTGTATTTACCATCTTGTTAGGGTGAGGGATGTTGAATCCGAAATCCCTTCTTTGGAGTTGGTTCCGGTATTGAATGAGTTCCCAGAAGTTTTCCCCGATAATTTGTCCGGCATTCCTCCCGAGCAGGAAATAGATTTTGGAATTAACCTTTTACCAAATACATAACCTATCTCCATTCCTCCTTATCGAATGGCTCCGGCCGAGATGAAAGAGTTGAAAGAGCAACTAAAGGATTTATTAGATAAGGGCTTCATCCGATTGAGTATCTCTCCATGGGGTACTCCGGTGTTGTTTGTTAGAAAGAAGGATGGATCTCTTAGAATGTTCATCAATTATCATCAATTGAACAAAGTGACCATTAAGAATAAATATCCCCTTCCTAGAATCGATGACTTGTTTGATCAACTTCAAGGGGATACTTACTTCTCAAAAATTGACCTTCATTTGGAGTATTACCAACTAAGGGTGAGAGGGGATGATATACCCAAGACGCCTTTCCGAACTAGGTATGGGCATTATGAGTTTCTTGTGATGTCATTTGGCCTAACTAATGCCCTGATGACATTTATGGAACTAATGAATAGAGTGTTGAGGAAATAACTAGACATATTTGTGATCGTGTTTATTGATGATATTTTGATCTATTCAAGGAGTGAGAATGAACTTGTGGACCATTTGGAAATTATGTTTCAAGTTCTTAAAGATCACTAACTTTTTGCAATTTTTAGCAAGTGTGAATTTCGGCTAAGATCCTTAGCTTTTCTTGGTCATATTGTGTCAATCAAGGGTATTGAGGTAGATCGTAAGAAGACGATGCGGTCAAGAGTTGACCTAGACCTCTAACTCCTTCCGATATTAGAAGCTTTTTGGGTTTGGCCGGAAACTATAGGAGGTTTGTTGAGGAGTTTTCCTCCATTGCTTTTCCTTTGATGTCTTTGACTCAAAATAAAGCTAAGTTTGTGTGGTCGGACGCTTGTGAGAAAAGTTTCCAAGAGTTGAAAGATAGACTTACTTCCGCCCAGATGTTAACTTTACCGGAATGTACAAATGGTTTTGTAATGTATTGTGATTACTCTAAAGTTGGGTTGGGATGTGTGCTTATGCAAAATGATAAGGTGATTGCCTATGCTTCAAGGCAACTTAAAGTCCATGAGAAGAATTATCCTACCATGACCTTGAATTAACGGCACTTGTGTTTGCCTTAAAAATATGGAGGCATTATTTGTATGGGGTCCATGCTGATGTTTTCACCAATCACAAGCCTTCAATATGTGTTTAGTCAAAAGGACTTGAATCTTCGTCAACGAAGGTGGTAAGAATTGTTGAAGAATTATGATATGAGTGTCCTTTATCACCCCGACAAAGCTAATGTGGTAGCGGATGCACTTAGTTGGTTGTATATGGGTCGTGTGGCTCATGTAGAGGATGAAAATAAAGAGTTGGTTCGTGATGTGCATAGGTTGGCCCGACTAGGTGTCCAACTAGTGGATTCTGCCAAAGGTAGTTTCATGGTCCTTAATGGTTCCAAATCATCCTATGTGATGGATGTGAAGTCTAAGCATGATCTTAATCCTATGTTAGTTGAGTTGAAAGAGTCGTTACTCAAAATGTCCGTAAAGGCTTTCTCCTAAAGGAGAGATGGGGTGCTAAGGTACCAAGGTCGATTATGTGTTCAGGATGTTGATGGTTTGAGGGAACAAATTCTAGAGGAAGCTCATAGTTCCCGATATTCTATTCATCCGGGAGCCACTAAGATGTACCGTGATCTACGGAAAGTCTATTGGTGGAACGATATGAAGAAAGATATTGCGGAAGTTTTTAGTCAAATGTCCTAATTGTCAACAAGTTAAGATTGAGCATCAAAGGCCGGGAGGCTTATCCCAAAATATAAGTATCCCCACTTGGAAGTGGGAAGATGTAAATATGGACTTTATTGTGGGTTTGCCTTACACCCGAAGGCAACATAATTCTATTTGGGTCATTATAGATCGGATGACAAAATCAACCCACTTCATTCCCGTCAAAGTTTATTTTTCGGCGGAAGACTATGCCAAGTTGTATATAAGAGGGATAGTGATGTTGCATGGAGCTCCTCTATATATTTTTTTGGATCGGGGTACTCAATTTACATCGCACTTTTGGAAGTCATTCAGTAAAATGCTTGGTACTAAGGTGAAGCTTAGCACGACTTTCCACCTTCAACGGATGGTCAAGCGGAACACACCATTCAGACCTTAGAGGACATGTTGAGGGAATGTGTGATAGATTTTAAAGATAATTGGGATGACCACTTGCCATTAATAGAGTTTGCCTACAATAATAGCCATAACTCAAGTATCAGTATGGCTCCTTTTGAAGCCTTGTATGGTAGGAGATGTAGGTCTCCGGTTTGTTGAAGTAGGTGAAATTCCTTTGATAGGTCCCGAGCTAGTTTATGAATCCATCAGAAAGTTCGGCTCATTAGAGAGAGGTTGAGAACAACTCAAAGTAGACAAAAGTCTAATGCTGATGTGAGAAGAGGGATCTAGAATTTGAAGTTAATGATTGGGTTTATTTGAAAATCTCACCCATGAAGGGTGTGGTGAGGTTTGGAAAGAAAGGGAAACTTAGTCCCCGGTATGTTGTCCCTTATCAAATTTTGAAATGAGTTGGTAAAGTTGCCTATGAGTTTGATTTGCCAAATGAGTTGGCCCCGGTATTTCATGTTTCATTGCTTATGAACTGTATTGGAGATCCGGTATCCATTATTACCCTAGAAGGGTTGGGAGTTAACGAAAGTCTTTCATATGAAGAGGTTTCGGTAGAGATCCTAGACTGGCAAGTAAAGTGATTAAGAAATAAGGAAATAGCTTCCGTGAAGGTTTTATGGAGAAATCATTTAGTTGAGGGTGCTACTTGGGAGGTCGAGGCCGATATGAAGTCCCGATATCCTCATCTTTTTACTTCTACTCCTATTCAAGATTGAGGTAAGTATTTCCTCTTGAGTTTTAGAGTTTTGGAAGTCATGTGTGGTATGTGTGTTATTCCATGATTTCCTTATGTTATACATGTTCTTGATAAAATTCATGTTTACTAAGAGAATCAGTTATCATGATTTATGTTCCTCATGTTGTTGTGCAGTTAGTATGAGTTGCCTATTTGACTTCATGAGATGAGTTGATGAACATTCTTTAGTATGCTTTCAAGAGTAATTGCATATTGGCTCCATAATGTGGTGTTGAGCATGCTTTTAGTTTGGAGAAGGTGATTCCTCGTATGATTATGATAAATGTGGAGTTTCATGCATAATGGGTTGTTAGATGTAGTTCCTACTTCCTTATGTTGCATTGATTATGTTGATATGGAGTTGATGCTTCCTCATTTGAATTGTGCATTATTTTGATGTTTCATGCATGATGGACTGCTAGTCTTGAGTTTTTACCTCCGTAAGGTGTCTAGTTTATCATTCGAGGACAAATGTTCCCAAGGGGGAGATATTGTAACTGAAACGACCCCAAAAAAATGCCCGAAAATGTGCTTCGGAAACACCTATAATTGTAATTTCCATATATCTCAAAATCCGTGCATGATTTCGGAAATTCGACTTCATATTCTTATTCAGGGGGTCAAATTGAGTGGGAAATGG
>JAJOOS010002836.1:0-93796 GCA_029582725.1 Solanum chiquidenum | reverse complement strand
TTGATTGTACTTCCGCGACCGATGAAGTGAGATGACAAGTTTGAGAGGCTTGTTTGGGGTTCCTTCGGGTTCCTCATTCGCCATGTCACGTCTAGGCCCTAGGCTTGGGTCGTGACAGTTCCTGGGGGCCGGGCCATCCACTCGCACCTGTGTCTACGAAAATCCCCTCAATAACTCATGCAGTTTGCAGGCTACCTGTGAGAGCCCGATGCTCCTCGGTGACTAGTTGAGCCATATTCTCCTTCTCATTCAGCATGCAAAAATCTCTGTATATATTATATTGGCCCTTCACACACCATCGATTTGGTTCGTCATTGGTATTTGGGGGTACTGGAATGTCACTCGCACTAGCAGCCTTAGAAAATGAGGCAGTGATGCCATTAGAACTGGAGCCGGAGACGGAGCCAGAGCTCGATGCGGACTCAGAGCCAACACGTGATCCGATCGGTGTGGCCCCTCATTAGAGTTGGGGGTTGTGACCACGTCGGTACTCACCTATCGGGATCGCTACCGTGTAGTGTGTGGAGTAGTAGGAGATGTCTTGGTAAGAGGTGGAACGTACTCCACATCCTCATCTATCAGCCTGCATACGGGAGCAACAAAATTTGATTTTCCCTTCACGGGGTAGGTCAGAGCTTGCTTTGGCACCATAGTACCTGTGGAAGCTTAGTTAGTACCACAATAAGAAAATAACACACTCGGAATTTTTTTAGAACAAAAACTGAATTTTTTTGGACAGTAGCGGAACTTTCCACCTACGTTGGGTACCAACAGTCCATGGATGGCCCTACGGTCCGTAGGTCCCCTCCGTAGGTCAGAGTTACCAGAAGTTGGGTCTATGATGTGATCCACGAATGTGCAGAACGGTCTGTTGATGGAACGACGAACCGTAGTCCACCTCCGTAGTTCCACACTTGGTGATTGTTTCATGTGCAACAGACCCACGGACCTGACCTACGGTCTGTGGACGGGGTCTCGTGAGTTAGTTCTTTGCCAGGTTTAAGAGATGCCTCAATTTGAACTCATTACTTTAACAAATCAATTAATCAACATAGGTCTAATCATGCATTTCAACACAATATATGATAGTTTGTTATCCTTAGGGTTCCGTTTACTAAAATTTGACTTTTGAATATATCGAACTAGGAACCCTAAGTCAAAACTTCCATTTAGACCTTTTACCCTGATTCAATTAGTTTTAATAACCTACACACTGACATACCATCATCCCAAGGGCTATTCGATCATACAATTCAACATATAACTCTAAAATTAACAACCCTAACAACCTAAAGTCAAGTTCCACTTCGTGACTTCATGATTTGAACAATGAACAACGAAATTTAAAGTTAGGGTGAAGTCATTTTACCTTACAAGTAAGTGAAATGGGTGAGTGTGTAATTGCAATGAACTCCTTAGACCTTTTATCTAACCCTATGACACCGAACTCGGACTGTAAATCGTTGGGAAATGGCGATGAGGGATTTGGAAGGGAGAAGAATGATAAGGGAATTTAGGGAAATGAATGAGGAATGATCTGTGGGATATGAGAGTTAAATTGAGTGATTATGGGAGAGGAAAGGTTTAAAATCGGTTGGGAGGGAGTTTTGAATATGGAGAATGAATTAAAAATGAGAGGTTTTATTTTATAAGATGTCCGGGTCGGGTCTGGCAAACCCTCGGTTTTGGACCCGCGAGACCTCGTCTATTGTCTGTGCGTCGACCTACGGACTGTAGATTGGGTCCGTAGGTCTCTCTGAGAATTGGACTTTTAGAAGACTTACCTGGGGATCTACGGATGCCATTCACGATTCGTGGATGGACCCATGGACCGTCGATAGGGGTCTGTAGACTCTGCACAACTTTTTTCTGCAGATTTAGCTTTTCATCCTTTCACACGTAGCAACCATTAGGACTTTCTTTTTACATTTTCTCGACACTTTTTAGACACGGACCCTATTCTATATCTAGTCAACACTAATACAAAAAAAAACACTTATCTAAAGAATGAAAGAAATTAAAATAGAAGAAGAAAAATCCTAGATCGAAAACAAAAAGCTATAGTTGGCTAGATTTTACATCTTGGTTTGTCTCCCAAGCAGCGCTTGATTTAACATCGCATTGATTACTCAGACTTCATCAAGGTAATAGGCCTCAATCACATCTTGCACACTATCCAACTTCCCATGAAAACTTTCATCCTTTGCCCGTTTACCTTGAACCATGTTCCCTTATTGTTCTCAAGCTCGACCGCTCCATGTGGAAACACTTGAGTGACCATGAATGGCCCGGTCCACTTGGACTTGAGCTTGCCAGGAAACAATCGCAGCGTTGAGTTGAATAAAAGCACCAGATCACCCACAACGAATTCACACTTTTCAATCTTTTGATCATGATACTTTTTCTTCTTCTCCTTGTACAAGGATGAACTTTCATAAGTTTTTAGGCGAAACTGATCAAGCTCATTCATGTCATTCACTCTTTAGCACCCAGATCGCCTTATGCTTTATCTCTACTGGAAAATGGAATGACTTCCCATATACAAGTTGGTAAGGGGACATACCTATGGGAGTCTTGAATACGGTGTGATAGTCCCTTAGAGCATCATCAAGCCTCCTTGACCAATCAGTTCTATTTGCATTAACAGTCTTTGCAAGGATTTGCTTTATATCTCTGTTGGACACTTCAACTTGCCCACTTGACTATGGATGGTAAGGAGTGGCTACATTGTGATAGACTCCATATTTATCTAGCAACGCCTTGAACAACTTATTACAAAAATAGGAACCTCCTTCGCTGATAATCGCCCTAGGTGTACTAAATCTGGAGAAGATATTCTTTTTCAGGAATGCGGTGACACTTTTCCCTTCATTGTTTGAAAGTGCAATTGCTTCCACCCATTTCGACACATAATCAACCGCAACAAGAATATACTTCATCCCATGTGAACTCACGAATGGACCCATAAAGTCAAGGCCCCATACATCAAAAAACTCAATCACCAATATCGGATTCATCGGTAGTTCTTGCCTCTTTGAAATTCCTCCTTCTCTTTGGCAACAATCACAAGACTTGGCGAAATCATGAGCATCTTGGTGGATGGTAGGCCAGTAATACCCATACTGCAAAATTTTATGAGCAGTCCGAATATCACTATGATGCCCAGCAACAAGGGATGAATGACACGCCTCTAGTATACTCATCATCTCAGCCTCGGGCACACAATGATGAGTAATCCCATCAGGACAAATACTAAACAAATAAGGCTCATCACAAAAGAACATTTTTACATCATGCATAAACTTTTTCCTTTCGTGAAAAGACAAATCCGATGTAACCAGATCACTTGCCAAGTAGTTAGCAAAGTCAGTGAACCAAGGAGTAAGGTCATGAGAAGCAGCCAATACATGTTCATCTGAAAAAACATCATTAATTTCAGACCCATCTCCTAGCTTGATCATAGCTTCCTCCTCTAATCTGGAAAAATGATCGGCAACTTGATGTTCTGTCCCTTTTATATCTTTCACCTCAAAATCAAACTCTTGCAGAAACAATACTCATCTAATCAACCTTGGTTTTGCATACTTCTTAGCCATCATATACCTCAATGCAGAATGGCCAGTATGCACGATGACCTTAGTACCGAGCAAGTAGGATCAAAATTTCTCGAATGCATAATCCACAGTAAGGAGTTCTTGTTCAGCCACCGTGTAGTTCTATTGAGCCATATTCAGAGCTTTGCTGGCATAGTAAATAGGATGAAGAATCTTCTATCGCCTCTGTCCCAATACCACACCAACCGCCACTCCACTCACATCACACATCACTTCCAACGGTTGCCCCCAATGCGGTGAAATAATCATAGGTGTGGAAACTAGCTTTGCTTTCAACTATACGAATGCTCTCAGACAGGCATGATCAAAATCAAACATACATTCCTTTTCGAGCAATTTTCACAATGGGTGTGCCATTTTGCAGAAATCCTTGATGAATCTCCTATAAAAGCCTGCATGCCCAAGAAAACTTCTGACACCTTTAACATATATAGGTGGTGGAATCTCTTCTATTATCTAAACTTTAGCTCTATCAACCTCAATACCCTTCTCAGAAATCCGATGACCTAGAATGATTCCTTCTTTCACCATAAAGTGACACTTTTCCCAATTTAGCACAAGATTGCACTATTCACACTATTTCAGTACCTCGACCAAATGGATCAGACAACCATCAATCGAGTCACCTACCACAGATAAATAATCCATAAATACCTTAATAGTTTCCTCCACCATATCTGAAATATCAACATCATGCAATATTGGAAGGTCGTTGGAGCATTACAAAACCCAAATGGCATCCGTTTGAAGGCGAAAGTCCCATAAGGGAAAGTGAATGTGGTCTTTTCTTGGTCTTCTAGAGCAAATGAGATATAATTGTAGCCTGAATAACCATCAAGAAAGCAATACAAACCCTTACCAACAAGGCGGTCCAACATCTGATCCATGAACGACATAGGGAAGTGATCTTTTTCTGTCAAAGCATTCAATTTTTGGTAGTTCATGCATACTCTCCATCCATTCATTCGCCACATCGGAAAAAGCTTGTTTTTCGCATTAGGAACCACAGTAATCCCCCCCTTTCTTAGGAATACACTGAAATAGGACAAACCCAACTACTATCTGCAATTGGGTATATGACTCCAACATCCAACCACTTGATGATTTAATTTTTCAATACCTCTTGCATAGGTAGATTTAGTCTCTTTTGGTGCTCGTACTAGGTTTGTTATCCGTCATGAGTTGGATTTTATGAGAACAAATGCCAGGAGGAATCCCAATAATATCTGCAATAGTTCATCCAATCGCCCACTTGAACTTCTTCAACACAGAAATTAATTCCTCAACTTGCACCTCACTCAAATCAACCGCAGTGATGACCGGTAAAGTACAATCTCTCCCCAAGAATACATACCTCAAATGTAATGGTAGAGCCTTGAGCTCCAATTTTGGAGCCTCTTCAACAAACGGTTTTACGGGTGGAGAGTCGTGATTCTTCATATCTAACTCCAATTTCTTCTGTTTGGAACGTAATTCGAACATTTCAAGTGGGGCAACTAGCTCATAATAGTCTTCAATACCATCACCCTCAAAATTCATCATTACCGCTAAAAGTGCATCAACACCCAACCTCTCTTCAATAGACACATCAGAACCTCGGTCCACAATATGATTCACCACTGACACTGACTTGAGATCGCTTTCCTGCTACATGGACCTACATATATTAAAAGTTATCTCTTCACTATTCTATCGAAACTTCATCTGCCCTCTCTCCTTATCGACCAAGGCGCGCCCAGTAGCAACAAATGGTTTCCCTTGGATGATGGGAACCTCAAAATGAACCTCACAATCAAGTATCACAAAATCCGCCAGAAAAATTAATGACTCCACTTTCACACGAACATCTTGGAGAACACCAATGGGCTTCTTCACAGTTTTATTAGCCATGAGTAATCGCATCGCAATCGGTTTTGGAGCCCTTAAACCCTACTTCTTGTAAATAGACAAGGGCATCAGATTAATACCACCACCCAAATCACACAACAGTTTTACAAAATACAACAACCCGATGGTACAAGGAATAGTGAAAGCACCAGGATCGTCTTTCTTCTACACAAGTGACCTGGTAGCAATAGCACTGCAATGTTTCAACCTATCATCATCTTCAAAACTGACGGCCCTCTTCTTAGTCAGAAAATCATTCATAAATTTTGCATAACCAAATATTTGCTCCAAATCTTCTATCAACGGAACATTGATGGAATGTTGTTTCAACATAATAATAAACCTGCGGTGTTTTCCTTTTTCATTCTTCTTTACCAACCTCTATGGGAATGGAAATGGAGGTCTAGGCATGGGAACAACTTTTTGGTTTATTTCCGCTTCCTTCTCTGTAGTATTCTTGGACTCTCTAGTAACCTCAATCTCATCATCATCTTTTTCAATCACAATTTCAACCTCAGACGGCATAGGTGGATCAATGGTTTGTTTACCCCCTCGATTAGTGACTGTCATACAATGCCCATCATTCTTCAGATTTTGGATGGTGTTGCTAGGAAGTGTGCCAAGCTGACGTGGGTTTATTGTAGTTGACAACTGTTTCATCTGTTGCTCCGGTTGCTTGATCGACACTGCATGGGCATCAACTTTTTGACCAATTCTAGACAAGTTGTTCTGCATCTCTTTCACATTTTCATCAGTCGTGTCAAACCTCTTCATCGTCTTCTACATCATATCCTCAATCTGTGACATACTACCCCCATCTTTTCTATTGCCAGATTCCCAATTTGCAGGTGGAGCATAAGGCCCAACTCTCTCGTTACTGTGGCCATAGTCATTTCGGTTGTAGTTGTTGTCATAATTATAGTTCCCATCTCGAATATCTTGACCCTCTAGATTGTAGTTACCATAGTTCTGACCTTGGTTTCCAGATTTAGAAAGACTGGTTCAAAAGGATCAGGAAAGATCAGTTGTTCACTCTTCTTCAAGGAGTGAGGGAGCAAAAGAGAGTAATGATAGCATATCGTGCCCCTACCCTAGAAAGGGTAATGTAATTAGCTTGCTTGAACGAATCTGCTCTCTTTAATGTGAACAAGAGGAAGCTCTGCAGATGAAGCAGGCGACGCTTGACCTTGGCGCCAATTATCCTAATTGGAATCTTGGGCGTTGGATCAGAAATCCCCCGTCTGATCATTCACTAAGTAAGCATCCTTCTCATTGTATCATTCCTCAACTAGTGGTGGTGGATTTATAGTCAAGTAGTTTACCGCATTCACCTTTTATGCACCTCCTCTCACATGCTTCAACACCAACCCAAGTTCTGTCCTCATAAGAGCTAACTCCTCACGAATGTCATTGGCAGATTGGCTACGTGTAACTTGAACTGCAAAAGTGTTTCTTCTAGTGTCTGACTTTCTAGTGCTCTATGCTTTATTATTTCGGGAATCTTCTCCAATTTCTTAGTGATCTCCTCAAACGTGCACTCACCATATGATCCCCCAATAATAGTATCAAACACAGCCTTACCATTCATATCCTCATCTCTGTAGAAACCTGAAGAAAACAAAAACAAAAGAAAACATAAAATTAGGAAATAATTGACTAAATTTCAATAATGTAGTTAAACTTAATCCAAAAGCCTTATTCCCCGGCAACGGTACCAAAATTTGATACGCTCAAATTACACTTCCCTAAAGAAGTATAAGTGATCGTTATCAAGTAAAGAACCCAACTTGGAAGTTGGACTCAATCCCACGAGGAATATGGTTTACACTTAAACTTAACTCATTATTATATTCATTTAGTCAAACTATTTCCGAGACAAGTAATTAAAAGGGGGGGTTTTTGGAAA
Organism: Solanum chiquidenum; assembly: GCA_029582725.1. Taxonomy (NCBI): domain Eukaryota; kingdom Viridiplantae; phylum Streptophyta; class Magnoliopsida; order Solanales; family Solanaceae; genus Solanum; species Solanum chiquidenum. Next base: position 86,389 of record JAJOOS010002836.1, on the reverse strand, counting down.
CAAAAAACCGATTGTTGTTTAAGTAAAAAAGTGAGCAAGATGCAAACCTTGGGTTATCAATAAGAGAGAGAAACTAGGGTGTATGTGTTCCCCATAAGCTCTTAATGCAGTAATCCTAATAATAGTAATCCTTTTCTAGTGTTTTACATGCAAAGTTGGTAAGTTAGGTATCCCTAGGTGATTGATCCTCCAAATAGGGAATTTCACCCCGAACCTTGGTCCAACTACGTGTGTATAATTTACTAACCCTTATCTTTACCTCAAATTAGACATCAAATCAATGTATGGCTTAGTTTTCACCCTCGCACCAATTGACATTAGACTATTAGATAGTATAACACTAAATTTATGTTGATAATTCTTTTCTTATTAACTACCTCCTTGGTCCAACAAGTAGCAACAAGGCGAGATCTAACACATGCACTCGTTAAAAAGACTTCTAAGCGAAAAGAATTATCAATGCATGCATCAACACTATTCAAGAATTACTTCGTTATTATTCATACGTTGTTAATTGCTCATGTTTACCACAACCCTAGTTGTGGATTTAACTACTCATGCTTGAAACAACACAATTCATGAACTTACATTTAGAGTAGAAGAAACCCATAATCTCGAACTGAATTTCAAAGCAAAAATCTTATAAACCGAAATCCATAAATCAAATTTCCAAAGTTTGAAATTTAATTCCTAAGAAAATATAAAGAAATAAAAGTATACAATGGTGTCTAACCTCTAAAAACGAGGTTTACATACCCTATTATACAAAAACATGTCCTAAACAAAAAGGAAACAAAATAAGGAAATGAACTTTCTGGATGCGTTTTTGATTTACAACTCGACCTACGGACCGTGGGTCGACTTACGGTCCCTACATCCCCTCCGTTGGTCACCACTTAGACTTTTTATGCAACAACAGGAACCTTCAACTCCCAGTTAATCACTGATGGACGTGCATGGTCCTCTTCTGTGGCTCCACACTTAGGATTTTCATCAGGTACTTGAACTTTGACTCTCAATTCATCTTCTACGGATGTGCAGGATGGCCTGTAGGTCGACCTATGGTCCATAGGTTGCTCCATTATTCCACACTAGGCCAGACTTCTCTGAAGCTCCTATCTATGCCCACCATCGATGGACCATCATTGGACCTATGGTCCGTAGGTGGCTACTTCGGCATATTTTTCAACTGCCATCTCACTAAATCGCATCCAAACCATTTAATAATCAACCCTAAGCTATACTTGTGAAATGCATAGACAATATCCCATAATCCTATCTAATACAAAGTATCACTTTTAGGCCACCATGTTCATGCATATCATACTTTGACCTCATCCATAGCCAATGCTCATACACAAGTAAACATTCATATTCATAGCTTGTAGCAGGTAAAGTCACTCTTAGCAATAATTAATGTCATACATGAATAAATTCATATATCTTCATAGCAGAGGAAAACCACACCATAATCCCTTTCAAAGACTACTTGTGCAATGTATAAGTGAAGTCCAATACCCCTATTCACACTAAGTAAAGCTCATTGAGAAGTCATAAGTACAGTTCATGGTCATGTTCTTATCATAATTCAAAATCTTGTAATGTAGGGAATATAGCCTTAACCGACATAGACCATGTGAGCTACATCGAATCCGGTGTCATGTCCCACACCGAAAATAGATGTCCTACTTGCCTGAAGTAGAACTAAATGTATTAGCTTTTAGGTTGATATACTAGCCAAACAACTATGTGGGCACACAGTTACGGGATAAGGAGATTGCTTCTAAAAATCCCAAACCTATTGTATTGATGGGGGAGCTTCCATCTCATGAGACTACTTTAGATTACCCGACCTTTTGAATTGACGGGAGGGTCTCTACCTCATATTCCATATCCACTTAGTGCTAAGCATTATTTCCCAAAATTTCATATTTAGTCTTGAATTGAATTTACATGCATGAAACAGTGTCTTACCCTTCATTCAACAGAACTCATAAAATAGCTCATAGATTCAATTAGGTGAAAATTGACTTTCAACCTTAGAATCATCATTAATATGTGAGGAAGACCTTCACATTATGTTCATAGTGTGTTCATGAGAATAGCCTTTCAATCAACACAACAATATTCTAATAGTCCTAGACCCTATATGCACAGTCATGTGTAAGGGTATATGGAGAATGATCTTTTCAACACTACCACAATTACACCATAGTCATAGGATCTTCACTCTCTAAGCGAATCATAAGCTCATGCACAATTATCATCAACATGTACAAACCTTCATAATTTGTCCTCCAAGGACCATAAATCACATACAACCCAAGCATCTAGAATTCCTACTTTAGATATGGGGAACATCATGATTTAATAAGCTAAATCAATGTAGACATAATCTAATCACATACTTCTATAATCAATCAACCCACATCATGAAGTCACAATATAGTAATATAGGGAATTCATGGGTTCTTGGGGAGATTTCATTACAAATCAATAATAAATCATCAATTACATCATAATCTAATATATATCATTCATTAAAGCCGTTTTAGAAGAGAACCCATGACATTGGAGTAAAACCGTAGAATTTGGGGAAATTGTAAACTTGGAAATCAAGTTTTGAAGGGACTCTATGGGTGAAAGCTACCCATAGATGAAAATCCACCATACCTTAGGGTGATTCATCAAATAAATTGAGGAAGACGCTTTAATTTCCTTCAAACCCTAGCTCCAATTCTTCTCTTCTTAATCTTGGGGTTTTAGAGAGAGAAATATTGTGAGGAAGATGAACTTTTTGATTTGATTTGGGTGTTTGTTAAAAATTACCTAGTTTTGGGAATTTTGACTTAAAAACAACTTATATAGTACCCCTAAAAATACCCAAAACGACCCCACTTTAATTGGACTTAAAAGGAAATGACTTAAGTAACCTTCATTAAGTGACCATGCCCATGTGTCATGAGCCACCATCACGAGCCGTGGTGAGGACCACGGTCCGTGGTCCTACTCATGAAGTTGGGGCAGTAGCTTGGCATTTGGTGCCACAAGTTCACAAGCTCAAGGCATTCCCACGAGGGACTCCACAAGCCGTGGTCAAGACCATGAGTCATGGTCCTTGAGGCAGTAGCTATGCTACTTGGGGCCTTAAGCTCACTTTCCTAAGGCATCTTCATGTGGTGCTCCACGAGTCGTGGTCCCTCTCGTGGACCTTGAGGCAGTCGCTAGGCCACTTGGTGGCTACTCCTTAATGTCCAAGGCAACTCCACGAGGCCTCCCACGAGCTGTGGTCAAGACCACTGACAGAGCTGATGACCGTGAAGTTGAGGCAGTGTGCTCCAAGCTAGGGGAAGCCTTGGCCTTTGACTTTGGCTTGGCCCTTTTGCCTTGGCACTTGCCCTTTGGCCTTGACTCTTATAGACTCCATTCCAAGTCTAGATGGTCTACTAATCTACGTAGAGTCATTTTATGATTTTTAACCCTTACGTTTAGGCTCTTGTTTAACCTACTATTTCCAGAGTGTTACATGTTGAGCGGAATAATGTGGAGATCATCTTATATCTTGACATCCACACTTTTTGAAACTGTAAGAACTACATGAATCTCCTTATACAATAATTATAGTTGAAAAAAAAATGAACCAAAATTGAAAAAAAAAAAGTATTCAAGCTGAGGCAGAGATATCTCTCTCTTTAAGGAGATTCAAGACCAGTGCGACATAATCTACACCAATCTAGAAGTATCACTCATGACTTGTCCACTCTAGGATACACCAACCCAACAATGTGTACAACTCAAGCAACTCCAGATTAGTTTAGGAGGGATCCACAAAAAAAGACCTTCCTTCAATATATAATTACTCTCTTTTGTATAGTGAATACAGTTTAATACTTAGATTATTATTATTTGTCTGAAATGTTTCTTTCACTTCACTAACTCAATATATACATAATACAACACTTCTCATCTTTTCTTATAGTGTTTCAGATATCTCTTGTTGTACTCAACACAAAGGAAGAGCATCACTATTTATAGTTAAAAAATTCTTCATTGCAATGAATAGGAAGATAATGGGATAGTTAATTGGATAGGTGAATGGTCTAGATGTTACATGATTTACAAAAATAAAGATTGAATAATGAGTTGGTGGTTATAGGAGTTTCATAGAAGTTGGCACAACCCAAGATACCCCCTATGTGTAACATGGCATATAAGACCCAGAGAGGACCTACACAAGCCACATAGCGTGAATAATAGGATATAAGAAATTCAAGAGGGATAAAGAAAAACATGTCAACTCTAATAGTTATATCAAAGTAAAGAGGAAGTCTACTAAGTCTCATTTTTTCATCTAATACATAGAGAGTGACCGGGATGTAACCCTGGCATCACGTACAAAGTTTAAAAGTAAGAAAGACAGAAAATGTAAAATTCAGGTTCTCGAAGCATAAGGACTCACAAAAACTCGAAATCTCCTCAAAGAACTCTAGCCATGAAACTGCAAACCCTAAATATCTGGCCCTACATTTGGGGAAATGTAGGCAAGAGTATGTGTTAGTAAAAACACATAACAAGTACGGTAGCCATTCCTAAAAAAATATAGAACATGCTAAAAGGGGAAACTTTAATGAGAAGGCAACGACCAAGCTAAAACATGAGTTTAGGAGTTAGGAAACATAAATATGGTTAATGCAAGTAGACATCATCTTAAAGTCCATGTGAGGTACTTATTGAAGTAACCTTAGTTCATCATATCTTGCTTGTGGAAAGTAGCATTAACCGACATATAAGACTGTGTAAGCTATTAACATGGAATCTGGTGTCTCCCACACAGAAAAGAGGTGTCCTACTTGCCAAGGTACGGATATGAACTTCTAACTTACGTGGATCCACTAGCTAATGTCTATTTAGACAATCCTATGTTGGCACATAGTTTATGGGACACGGGTAATCCCCAATTGTCCACTCGGTACTAAGCTTAACTTATAAGGAATATTTCTTAATAATAATCATCTTAGCTCTTAAAGGGGCATGGGTAATAGCCTCTTGTCCTTACATAATGTGATATGGGTAATCACCTCTTGTTTTTCAATTAGAAAGCATCGGTAATCGCCTCTTGCCTCTACATTAGAATAGATCCTTATCATTGGTTCATTTTAGGTGAAAAAAGCCTTTCAACCATAAGAACCCTTATTATGTGAGAACCTTTCACTATCATGATTTCATGTGTATATGAGAAATCCTTTCAACAACACAACAACAAAAACAACCAAAACATCATTTATACTTCACTCTCAAAGTATCCATAAAACATTTACATAAATTTCATGAAAAGAAGCATGATTTCATAAAACTCATCCTTCTTAATTCAACAACCCACATTAGATCATCATAACTTGTAAAACATGGGATGGGTATGGGTTCATGGGAATTCATCATAAAAATCATAGAATTATATCAATTCATGCTTGGAAGATCATAAAACAGTCAATTAAAGCATTAATCAAGATAACCCATAACATGGAAGAAAAATCCTAACTCAATTGGGGATTTGTAACTTTGAAAATTGGAGAATTTGGGAACTCTATGGATAGAAGGGCTCCATAGATGAAAAATATCATACCTCAATACTAAGATCTTGCCTTCAATGGAGGATTAGGAGACTTGACTTAAAACCCTAGGTAGAACCCTTCTTCTTCAAGTTTTCTAGAGAGAAAAATATTATGGGAGAAGAAAACTTGATCTTCTTTTATGATTTTGAGAGAATGATATTAATTATAGAAATAACAGGTTAAAAATATTTATATAGGATTTCAAGGTTAGGGTAAAACGAAATAGTATAAATATAGAATAATTAGGAAAAGACATAAAAGACTGTTACTTAAAGCTGACGCAACCCCCCACATGGAGGTCTTTACGAGCTATCCAGGCAGTCGTGGACCTTGGATCAGTGGCTTGGGGAGACCCCTTTTTGCCTTGACGCTCCTCACGACAAGCTTCATGAGTCGTTTTCCCCTTCACGACCCGTTTAGGGGTTCGTGAGAAGAGGTTGGCTTGATGTGGGTTCTGCCTCCCCTTCACGGGCTAGATGACACCCTGTATGCCTTCCCACGGGCCATTAAGGCCTCGTGGGAGAGGTTCCTGCCCAACATGCCTTGGGTGACTTGCCACGGGCCACCACACAGTCTGTGGTCCATTTTATAGCATATATGGGGCTTCGTAGAGGGTGCCTAGTCCAAGCGTTGTCCTGTGAGTCCTTCCCCATAACCCCTTTTTGGTCTTTCTTGAATCCGAGGTGTCATATTATCTCCCCCTTGGGATCATTCGTCCTCGAATGAGAGTCAAGACATCATAAGGAAGGTTACATCTTAATCTAACAGCCCAACATGCATGCAATCACATAAACACACATATCCGAGGAGGAAACATCAACTCCAAGCTAAAACATGTTCAAAACATCATACCATGAAGTATATATTAAACTCATACTCAAAATGCTCTTAAATACGTAGAAATCAATCAAGTTGACTCATTTTCTCAAAAATTAAGCTTTTCATGTACATGCATAAATGAGGAAATCATGGGGATATTTGAAACACATGACAACGAAAGAGTAAACCAAAAGGAACTCAATACCTCAGTCTAGAGTAGGGGTAAAAGGAAAGAGATGAGGATAATGGGACATAATATCGGCATCGGCATCCCAAGTAGCACTTTCTTCTAACTGATTCCTAAAAAACACATTCATGGAAGCAACTTCTTGACTTGCCGGTCTAAAATCTCAACTGAGACTTTCTCATAATAAATATTTTCCTTAACCCGCAAACCTTTTAAGGGAACTATAAATTTCGGATCCCGAACACATTTCTTCAACATGGAGACATGTAAAACTGGGTGCACGGATGCAAATTAGTTAGGCAATTCAAGTTCATAAGCAACCTTGCCAATGCGCCTTAAAATCTGGTATGGGCCTACATAACAAGGACTAAGCTTCCTTTTATTACCAACCCTCATTAAACCCTTCATGGGTGACTTTTGCAAACTTTTTGGGCTTAAAACTCAAGATCTCTTCTTCGAACATCGGCATATGTCTTTTGCAAACTTTTTTAGTCGTTTTCATCCTTTCTTTAATAGGTCGAACTTTCTCCATAGCATCATGTACCAACTCGGGGCCTATCAAAGCGATTTCACCCATTTCAAACCGCCATATAAGAGATCTACACCTCCTACCATAAAGAGCCTCAAATGGAGTCATACTGATACTTTAATGATACATATTGTTTTACGGAAACTCACTGAAAGGCAAGCGATTATCTCAATTACCCTTGAAGTCAATTACACATGTTCTCAAAATATCTTCCAAAGATTGGATAGTAGGCTCCTCTTGTCCATCGATGTGAGGATGAAAGGTCGTACTAAGCTTAACATGAGTACCAAGGCCCTTTTGGAAAGATTTCCAAAACTAAGAAGTGAATTGGGTACCACAATCGGAGACAATGGATGAGGGCACTCTATGCAACCTCACCATTTCCTTCAAATAAAATGTGGTAAAGTCCTCCACCGAATAGGAAACCTTGATGGGAATGAATGAGCTGATTTCGTCATCCGATCTACAATAACACATATCGAGTCATGTTGTTGCCGGGTGCGAGGCAAATCAACAATAAAGTCCATATTCAAATCTTCCCATTTCCAAGTAGGAATGCTAATTTCTTGGGATAAACCTCCCTTTTCTGATTCTCAACTTTCACTTTTTGATGATTCCGACTCTTAAACATATATTCTGCAATATATTTCTTCATCCCATTTCACCAATAGATCTCCGGCAAATCATGGTACATCTTGGTGCCTCTTGGGTGAATGAAATATCAATAACTATGGGATTTAAACAATATTTGCTCCCTCAAGTCATCAACATTAGGAACACACAAATGACCTTGATATCAAAGCACACCATCTCCCCCTTCGGAGAAGGCCTCAACGGACTTTTTCAGCACTGCTTCCTTTAATTCAACCAATGTTGGATCGAGACCTTACTTGGCCTTCACATCCACCACAAAAGACGATTCTGAACCATTGTGAACCATAACACCACCTTTGGTAGAGTCAATTAACCGAACACCCAATCGGGTCAATTTATGAACATCTCAAACTAACTCTTTCTTATTATTTTCAATGTGAGCAACACTACCCATCGATAAAAGACTAAGAGCATTCCCCACCATGTTCACCTTACCATGGTGATAGAACAATCATGTCATAGTCTTTCAATAACTCAAGCCATCTCCTTTGGTGAAGATTCAAATCCTTCCGATTAAAAACATATTGCAATCTCTTGTGGTCAGTAAAAACATCGGCGTGAACACAATACAAATAATGTCTCCAAATCTTAAGAGCAAACACAACTGCCGCTAGTTCGAGGTCATGGGTCGGATGCTTTTTTTCATGAATCTTAAGTTGCGTTGAAGCATAGGCAATAACTTTCCCATTTTAGATAAGGACTCATCCTAACCCAATTCTCAAGGCATCACAACAAACGACAAAACCATCGTCCCTTCTAATAAAGACAACACTGGAGCAGAAGTAAGTCTATCCTTAAATTCCTGAAAACTCTTTACACATGCTTCAGAAAATATGAACTTAGCCTTCTTTTGAGTTAATGTTGTCAATAGAGAAACAATCAAAGAAAATCGCTCAACAAACCTTTTTTAGTAACTAGCCAAACCCAAGAAACTTCTAATATCTGAAGGGGATAGAGGTTTAGGCCAATTCTTAACCACATACGTCTTCTTTGGATCTACCTCAATACCCTTACTTGAAATAATATGACCAAGAAAAGCCACGGACCTCAGACAAAACTCGCATTTGCTAAACTCTTGAAAGAGTTGTTGGTCCTTCAAGACTTGCAACACAATCCTCAAATGATTGATGTGATCATCCTCACTTCTCGAATAAATCAATATATCATCAATGTATACAATCACAAACATGTTAAGGTATTGTCTAAACACCCTAGTCTTCAAATCCATAAATGTCGTCGGAGCATTAGTCAGAACAAATGATATTACCAAAAACTCAGAATGACCATGCCGAGTCCGAAAAGCCGTCTTGGAATGACACCTTGTTTCACCCTTAATTTATGATAACCCGACCGAAGGTCAATCTTGGAAAAGTAACTCGCTCATTGAAGTTGGTCAACCAAGTTATCTATCCTTGGAAGGGGAAACTTTTTCTTGATGGTAATGTTGTTCAATTGCCGGCATTCAATACACATACGGAGTAAACTATATTTCTTTCTAACAAATAAAATGGGAGTACCCAATGGAGATATACTCGGTCATATGAAACCTTATCCAAATAATATTTCGATTGCTCTTTATTTCCTTAAGTTCTCTTAGAGCCATTCGGTAAGGATGAATATAGATAGGTTGCGTATCTAGAAGAAGGTCAATACCAAAGTATATTTCCCTTTAGGCAGGAATATAGGGTAAATCATATAGGAACACTTCCAGAAACGCATTAACAATGGGGACCGACCGAGTAGTAGGGGTTTCAAAATCTATAAGGGTTGCATTTACAATCTAGTTAGGGTGAGGGATATATATTCTGAAACCCCAACTACCGGGTCTTTCCCCATTGTTAATGAGTTTCTGGAAGTGTTCCTAGATGATTTACCCTATATTCCTGCCGAAGGGAAATAGACTTTGGTAATGACCTTCTTCTAGATATGTAACCAATCTATATTCATCCTTACCGAACTGCTCCGAGAGAACTTAAGGAACTAAAGAGCAATCAAAATATTCTTTAGATAACGGTTTCATCTGACCGAGTATTTCTCCATGGGGTACTCCAGTTTTATTTGTTAGAAAGAAATATAGTTCACTCTGTATGTGTATTGAATACCAGCAATTGAACAACATTACCATTAAGAAAAAGTTTCCCCTTCCAAGGATAGATAGCTTGTTTGACCAACTTCAATAAGCAAGTTACTTTTCCAAAATTGACCTTTGGTCGGGTTATCACAAATTAAGGGTGAAAAAAAGTGTCATTCCAAGATGGCTTTTTAGACTCGGTATGGTCATTATGAGTTTTTTGGTAATATCATTTGTTTTGACTAATGCTCCGACGACATTTATGGATTTGATGAATAGGGTGTTTAGACAATACCTTAACATGTTTGTGATTGTATTCATTGATGATATATTGATTTATTTGAGAATTCAGGATGATCACATCAATAATTTGAGGATTGTGTTGCAAGTCCTCAAGGACCAACAACTCTTTGAAGAGTTTAGCAAATGTGAGTTTTGTCTAAGGTCTGTGGCGTTTCTTGGTCATATTATTTCAACTAAGGGTATTGAGGTAGATCCTAAAAAGACGGATGCGGTTAAGAATTGTCCTAGACCTCTATCCCCTTCAGATATTAGAAGTTTCTTGGGTATTGCTAGTTACTAAAAAAGGTTTGTTGAGGGGTTTTCTTTGATTACTTCTCCATTGACAACATTAACTCAAAAGAAGGCTAAGTTCATATTGTCTAAAGCATGTGTAAAGAGTTTTCAGGAATTTAAGGATAGACTTACTTCCGCTCTGGTGTTGAGTTTATCAGAAGGGACGATGGTTTTGTCATTTGTTGTGATGTCTTAAGAATTGGGTTAGGATGCGTCCTTATCTAAAATGGGAAAGTTATTGACTATGCTTCAAGCCAACTTAAGATTCATGAAAATAATTATCCGACCCATGACCTCTAACTAGCGGCAGTTGTGTTTGCTCTTAAGATCTGGAGACATTATTTGTATGGTGTTCACGCCGATGTTTTCACTGACCACAAGAGTTTGCAATATGTTTTTAATCAGAAGGATCTGAATCTTCACCAAAGGAGATGACTTGAGTTATTGAAAAACTATGACATGAGTGTTCTTTATCACCCTGGTAAGGTGAACATGGTGGCGGATGCTCTTAGTCTATTATTGATGGGTAGTGTTGCTCACATTGAAGATAATAAGAAAGAGTTAGTTTGAGATGTTTATAAATTAACCCGATTGGGTGTTCGGTTAGTTAACTCTACCAAAGGTGGTGTAATGGTTGACAATGGTTTAGAATCATCTTTTGTGGTGGATATGAAGGCCAAGCAAGGTATCGATTCAACATTGATGGAATTAAAGGAAGCAATGCTAAAAAAGTCCGTTGAGGCCTTCTCCGAAGGGGGAGATGGTGTGCTTTGATATCAAGGTCATTTGTGTGTTGCTAATGTTGATGACTTGAGGGAGAAAATCTTGTTTAAATCCTATAGTTCTTGATATTTCATTCACCCAAGAGCCACCAAGATGTACCATTATTTTCTGGAGATCTATTGGTGGAATGGGATGAAGAAAGATATTGCGGAATATATGGTTAAGAGTCGGAATCATCAAAAAGTGAAAGTTGAGCATCAGAAAAGGGAGGTTTATCCCAAGAAATTAGCATTCCTACTTGGAAATGGGAAGATTTGAATATGGACTTTATTGTTGGTTTGCCTCGCACCCAGCAAAAACATGACTCAATATGGGTTATTGTAGATCGGATGACGAAATCAACATATTCATTCCAATTAAGGTGTCTTATTCGGTGGAGGACTTTACCAAGTTGTATTTGAAGGAAATGGTGAGGTTGCATAGAGTGCCTTTATCCATTGTCTCCTATTGTGGTACCCAATTCACTACTTAGTTTTGGAAATAATTCCAAAAGGGCCTTGGTACTTATGTTAACCTTAGTATGACCTTTCATCCCCAAATTCATGGACAAGAGGATCCTACTATCCAATCTTTGGAAGATATTTTGAGAACATGTGTAATTGACCTCAAGGATAATTGGGATAATCTCTTGCCTATGAGTGAGTTTGCGTATAACAATAGGTATCATTAAAGTATCGGTACGGCTCCATTTGAGGCTCTTTATGGTAGGAAGTGTAGATCTCTTATAGGGTGGTTTGAAGTAGGTGAAGTTGCTTTGATAGGTCCCGAGTTGGTACATGATGCTATGGAGAAAGTTTGACCTATTAGAGAAAGGATGAAATGACTCAAAAAAATTGCAAAAGTCATATGCCGATGTTCGAAGAAGAAATATTGAGTTCGAAAATGCCACTAAAGCCGCACAAACTGAGTTTCTGATTCGCTTTTTCAAAATTTTAGCAAATAAAAGCTCAATCCTTATTCATTCGTAAAATGGTAAACCGTCACACTATTGTTGTCACACAGACATCTCAAAATAGAGCAACTCACACTTTCATGGATTACGGGTAAATAAATCAAGTAATGGATGGAATTTGTGTGTTGTATGAGAGGAAACTCAAGGAATTGAACCCAGCCATCTGAGAAATCAGTTACGACATCTCAGATTATTTCAATTTCATAGATGGCCTTGCTGATATGAGTGCATTAGTTTTTGATCACTCAATCCAGGCTTACCTCCCTTATGACCATCAGTGGATAAAATAGAAAACATTGCAACACCTAAAAAAACTGCCATCGCAGAGATAATATATCTTAAAGGCTAGTTTCTATATACCTTTTTCACTTAATTTTCTGATAGCTTTTATGAAGAGAAGAGTTGTGGATTGGAAGATTGCTGTCAGGAGTAAAACTCTATGTATAATACGCTTCTTTTCCTGGAAATTCAAATCCTATCTGCAGAGCTACAAGTGGGAAACCAATTGTTGTCGGAATTGAACCTATACTGGTGTTGCAATTCAAATCATGGATGTATAACTATGCAAAGTTAGTTCTGTAAATTGAGAACTTTAAACTTGCTAATAATTTTATCTCTCAGCTACTTGTAGTGGATATAGAAGTTCATATTTCCCTATTTTATCAACCAAATCAACATCTTTACTTGAATCTACTAAACAGAACTGGTCATCATTCTGCTGAAACATCAAATTTTCCACTTCACAGGGAAGAGTTTTAGTATCTTGTTCATGAAAGATCCCCAAAAAGCAATACATTTTTTCATTATCAATACAACAAACAAATAATAACCAGCTACGAGAAGATTATCACCCAACGAAGTACCTCACAAATGAAGAATTCCTTTAAACATGCATATCAATAATAATTGAAAAGCTGAAGGGAAGCATGTCAATTATCAATCTATCGTCTTCCAGTTTCAAATAGGATATGCTATTTGTTCATTCCTCTCTTCATTAGTTTCATAAGAGTTAAGCGATACACTAACTCCTTAAACAACAATCTGTATATAGATTTTGGTATATTGTTACTTACTTGATTATCAAAAGAAGTAAGTGGTCATTCAATTGATACGGGTGATGTCATATGCGGGTTATGCGATTGTTGAGCAGCAAAGAATTCTTACATTTTTCTTATTCCTTTCATCTCATCTTCTAAGGTAGACAAGCGATCATTCAAGGATTTATTTTTCGCATTCAAAGATTTATTTTCCTCTTGAGTTGAACGTAGCCGAGACAGTAGTTCAATATTTGAAGAAGTGCCACCTCTCATGTCCTTTTCCTTTACTCCACCACCAAATACAAATAAATGACTATGAGTTTGAGGTCCACAACACTTTTCTAAAATCTCTATGCTAGGCAGATATGGCTCATCTTTTAGTATTTCTTCTATTTGAGCCTACAAGATATATACAAGTACATTTCAACAAATCCCATAATAATTTGAAGTAATTTACATATTGAATTTATGAAATGAACATGTTTTTCAATTGCTTCTGGTTCAACAAGCTTGTTATCTTTCTTACGAGTCTCGGAGAAAATAGTTGCCAAATTTGGGGGATTGGCATCTTTTCCGCCCTTTACATCAAAGAGAAACATATCAAATAGCACTTGTTAAATATTTTCTTTAGGAAAGTAAGTTTTCGATAATACTTGTTAATAAATAATCTCTCTAATAGGCTTGCTACCAATATGATGATACATCTTTAACTTAGCTCGATTTTCTACATCTCTATTGGTCCTCGTCTGTATTGTTATATAAAACTTTCATATCTAAGAAAATTTACCAAGTTAAAAGGGAAGTTTCACATCTAAATATCACGTTGAATTGCAAAATGGATGCTTCAAAAATATAAACTATTAGATCACTAGGCATACTTGAAAACTTTCGGAACAAAAATATTCCTTAACTAACCACTCCAATTCCTTCTTTTCTACTCCCTTTGGAATATTCTTAAGAGCCTGAACGATTGGCTTATTTTTCACATAAGTAGCATGCAAGTATCCTCTCCATTTGTTCCATAACTCATTCATCCATCCAAATATATGGTCACGATGATCATTCATGTCAACACTCTTAAATTTATCCTACAATAATTAAAAAGTGAGTTTAAATCATAAAGGAGGGTGAACATTGTCGGTCAAATATACAAAAGTATGTATTAATGGTTGTAGTTCACTAGTGTAGTCTTCTTAGTATACATACTTCATTTTATATTTATGATTAGTTGATTAGATTCATGTAATAATTAACAGAGAGCACAAAAAACCGTAATTTAAAGACAATGATGATTTAATTAAAAATTGTTACCGTAATAGATGCCCACATGTGATCTAATTTATGTTGCGTAATGTCACTCCACGATGATACTCCCACTGGACACATAGTACAGTCACAAATAACTTTTCCCAAGTTTCTTGAAAATAGATTGCTATTTGTCCCAACCGTTCGATTATTGTAAAATGTTACGTTCAGCCTCTTTCCAACTTCAAGTGATGCAACTTCTTTACACTTGTTACTCCCTCGAACTCTTTTTACCTTTCTAGGATTAGATGATACTATAATTGTATAATTTAGTAGAACTGTAGCAATAAAATTTAATTTTACAGATAGATAATGCATGGATTCATAAATTTTTATACCTGTTTGAGTTGTTTGGGAGGGCTGCATAACTTGATCAATAGAACTAGGGGATTTGGCTTGTGTGTTCTCTTTCTCAAGGACCAGGGTATTTTTATCGATTAATGGCAATCCTTGACTAGATTACATAATATTTTTAGAAACTCCTAAAGATCAGCAGAAACATCTAGATGCTTATTTTCTGTTATATATGGAATAAGAAACACAAATTTGAAAAAACATACTTGTTTCAAATTCTTTGATACATATCTTTACTTGATTAGTAAATGAACGAAAGGGAGTAGGAAATTGGCTAGAAGACATGGCCTCAACTCGTGAGACTTGACATTATAAGGAATGTGGATAAAATTAGCAAATAGAGCACAAGTCAAGAAAAAACATACTTGTTTCAACATCATGGATGTATTGCTTATCTTTCTTGGTAGATGGATGAAATGAAGTATTAACTTTCATATACGCTTTCTCAAGAGACATATTGGACTTCTCATTTATTGCTCCCTTTTCATGACTAGAAGACATTGGGACGTTGGTAAGCTATTGTTATCGTCCCTTCTCAATAGCACCTGTAGAAAAGTAACACTCATCGATAAATTGATAGAAGATATGTATATATATTCAATTAAGAACTCCACATATATTAACAAGCTTACTTGTTTCAACTTCTTCGATGTATTGCTTGACAAGATCACTAGATTGAAATAATGAACTCTTAGTTGAAAATTTTCCTTTTGATGTCAAAGATTTAATCTCTCGTCCTCTTCCTCTTCCAATTGCCCCAGGCACAACAAATGAGTATCTGATAGTACTCTTCATAATTGATCCATCCGCATTTTCAGTTTTCATATCGAACCTGCAAAAGGAGCCAAAAGTAGAAAAATTATAAGTAAACTTTTTATCCTATAAACTGAAGAATAGAATATAACTAGTATTTCAGATAGTTACCAGTTAACCAAAGGATAAAGTCAAAGTAATGAAGAATAGACATTTTAACAGTAAGTTATTATCAAGAATCAAAAGCAGAAATCAATATCGTGATAGCCTCCTCCCAAACAAGAATCAAGTTTTAATAAATGCAACCACTTTCCAGCTTGCTATATTAGCCTTAATAGGTAAACAATAGTTCACTTGTAATTTAGAATAGATTTCTTTAGTTGAATAACTCCCTCTATATTCTCTCCGAACATTGTCTTAATTCATAATCTCTGAGTGTTTATGTTCAATAATAGTTCATTGTTCATAAAAATGGAAGAATATATGGTGCAACTATTAGAATGTATCTTGAAATTTCTCAAGTTTGCAAAGTCTTGAAGCCTAAATGAAATTATTACTGTTTAATCCTACTATGAACAACATCTACAAAAGTTACATAAAAATAGTGATTCAGTTACATAAAAATGGAAGAATATATGGTGCAACTATTAGAATGTATCTTGAAATTTCTCGAGTTTGCAAAGTCTTGAAGCCTAAATGAAATTATTACTGTTTAAACCTACTATGAACAACATCTATAAAAGTTAATTTGTATCAATTCTATTATACTTCTTTCATCTTTCATTAGCTCAAGTTAGTTTCATTGTGAAAATATGATCGATTCTTTAGGCACACACTATATACTATGATGTAAAAAGGAAAGAATCAATAAATTAGATTTATACAAGAAAAAAAGAACTCGCAAAAGAGGAGAAATAACTGAGATACATGTCTACAGAAATAAGAGATAAATCCCCTTCATTTTTGGGATCATAACACACTATAAAACTGAATCCGTTTTACAAATAATGATCAGCAGCTATTATGAGTGAACAAAAGTAACTTAAAAAAGAAAAGTTAAATATAACTCGAACAAATCAAACAACAAATCAGCTGTATAGAAGTACACAAATCAACTAGAAGAAATGGAGTAATACCTGAGATTCGAGTGAATAGAAGATAAAGATTGAGTTGAGATCGGAGCTAGGCAGACCTGTGCTTTCTTTGTCCTGAAAAAACACAGATGAAACACTGAAACCAAGCCGTTGCGTCTACTTCTAGGCAGACCTGTGCTTTCTCTATTTTGATAAATAAAAGATTTTCAGTTGAGAGCTACTCTTAGATTTAGATAAGAAACAAACAACTCGCAAAGGGGAGAAATAACTGAGATACAATTAAAAAGAAATAAGAGAACCTATTAGAAAAAATGGATTAATACAGTTTTAAGAAACTGTTAGAATGCATCTTCTTGAAAGATATCAAGTATTCCAAGTTTCAGACCCAAACGAAACTATCACTTTTTAAACCTTATATGTGCATCGCCACATGAGGTCATTTACATAAGTTCTAATTTGTTTTACATCTTTTATTAGTTTTTAGAACCAAACAAAACTATAATTTTTTAACTTTTCCAATAAAACATACAACAATCAGTTTTCTCACTTGTTATGTTAGGCTTAAAAGCTTAAAAATTATTCACTTGTAATTAGTAAAGGATTTCTCAACTTGAACACAACTCTCTCGATATTGATCATATTATTTTAGCTCGTGTAGTTGTTAATGACTCTTTTCAAGTTTAGTTCACTGTTCTTAACCTTTAAGAACACTTAGTTCTTTAAGGATAGAGCCCCTTCATTTTTGGGAGAATAACACACTATAAAGTGTGAATCATTTTTACAAATAATGATCAGCAGCTAATGTGATCAGCGAACAAAAGTAGCTTAAACAAGAATAATTATAACTTGAACAAAACAATCAACAAATCAGCTTAATCGAAGGAAACAAATAAATTGAAAGAAGTGAAGTAATACCTGATATTCGAGTGAATAGAAGATAGAGATTGAGTTGAGATCAAAGCTCGGCAGACCTGTGCTTTTTTTGTTCTGGAAAAACAAAGATGAAACACTGAAACCAAGTTGTTGCGACTGCTTTTAGGCAGACCTATGCTTTCTCTATTTCGATAAATAAAAGAGTTTCTGTTGAGAGCTACTCTTAGATTTAGAGAAGAAAAAAACAACTCGCAAAGAGGAGAAATAACTGAGATACAACTAGAAAGAAATAAGAGAACCTGTTAGAAAAAATGGATTAATAATGTTTTAAGAAACTATTAGAATGTATCTTCTTGAAAGATATCAAGTTTTCCAAGTTTCAGACCCAAACGAAACTATTTCTCTTTTAACCTTCTAGGTGCATCACCACATGAGGTTATTTGCATCAGTTCTATTTCATTTAACATCTTTTATTAGTTTTTAGAACCAAATAAAACTATCAATTTTTCACTTTTCCAATAGTAACATACAACAATTTATCTTCTTGAACGATATCAAGTTTTCCAAGTTTCAGACCCAAACGAAACTATCACTTTTTTAACCTTCTATGTGCATCACCACATGAGGTTATTTGCATCAGTTCTATTTCATTTTACATCTTTTATTAGTTTTTAGAACAAAATAAAACTATCAATTTTTCACTTTTCCAATAGTAACATACAACAATTAGTTTTCTCACTTGCTCTGTTAGGCTTAAAAGCTTAAAACAGATTCACTTGTAATTCATAATGAATTCCTCAACTTGAACACAACTCTCTCGATATTAATCATATTGTTTTAGCTCGTCTACTTGTTAGTTCCCCTTTACAAGTTTAATTTACAGTTCTTAACCTTTAGGAACACTTAGTTCTTTAAGGATAGATTCCCTTCATTTTTGGGAGAATGACACACTATAAAACTGAATCCTTTTTTACAAATAATGATCAGCAGCTAGTGTGATTAGCGAACAAAAGTAACTTAAACAAGAAGAGTTATAACTTGACCAAACCAAACAACAAATCAGCTTAATAGAAGGAAACAAATAAACAGGAAGAAGTGGAGTAATACCTCAGATTCGATTGAATAGAAGATAGAGATTCAGATCGGTGCTAGATAGAACTGTACTTTCTTTGTTCTGAAAAAATACAGATGAATGACTGAAACAAGCTGATGTTTCTACTTCTAGGTAAACCTGTGCTTTCTCTATTTTTAGAATACAAAGATTTTTAGTAGAGAGCTACTTTTAGATCGTTGTATTGTGAAGATCGTTGTTAGGAAAAATTGATGTTAGGGTTGTTCTATTTCACGTTAAGTTTTGAGAAATAAAGTTGTTTTATTTTTTGATTTCCTTTTACAATTTTAATCAATAATGGACATTTTGGCACCTAGTTTTGGTGAAAATAATTTTTTAAAACATTTCAGTACTTTCCCGCCTTAATAAATTTCTCAAGACCCCTAAATTTAAATTGGGCCTAGTTTATACTTTCTCCAGAGACTACATTTAGTACCTTCACAATAACACAAGAAATTAAATACCGGATTAAAATCTCGTCCCAATACATACACCTTTAAAGATGGGATTATTAACTCATCCCTAAATATTGGTCTTAAATAAAGCTTTTTCCTGTAGTGTCGAGCTGATTGATAGTGCTATTGAGGAGAAGGCTGAGGGTAGTTCCGGTGAACTAGATTCCATGAGGGGTGAGCTTGCTACCTTGCGAGCAGATGTAGACTAGCTTTTGTCTACTGTAATTTATGTTTTAAGGGGCAATGTTTCCCTACTAGATGCACCAGCCGTTGTGCTACCGATGATTCCATACAATGAGCCTACTTCTAGTGTGCAACCTTATTTAGCTGGGGTTGTTGATACTTTTTATGTAGATGCTTAGAGGGTCGAGGATGATTTGGTCCAAGAGATAGACGAGGATGAGCTGAGGGGTTAGGAGGATAAGTATAGTATTGCACAAAAACTAACGGAGCTACATGAGACTGAAAAAGTGATTATTCAGGTTACCCTGGAGAGATCCCTTCGGGAGAGTTCAGCAGTTTGCACTGGTGGAGTCTCTTCGAACTCCACCATTCCTCATATTGTTGTGGTGAGCACTAATGCCTAGTTGATATTGGATTGTTGTCTCCAATAATTTGGTTGGCTGGAACTGATGCCTCATGTGATGTTTCCTTTCCAAATACTCTATATGAAAGTGCTCTATAGCCTTAGCGTATAAGGGGGACCTTCGTACTCTGCCTCCCGAACCTTTTTATCTTGTCACTAAGGACACTACATATTTATTTTTGCTGGGATTAGGGCCTTTGAGCTGTTATTCCCACTTTAACATGTATTTTGTAACTTTTCAATTTTGGATGATTGTATTAGTTTACTTTCGTTTATATTTGAGTGTTTCATTTGGTTTAGTGTATCTCTTTTGACTTTTTCATTTTCTCTCAATTTTGTGACCCCCTATGAGTTTTGAAAATCGTGAAATGCTTGATTTTTTATTGATAATAATTCAAAGATCATTTGTGTTGTATATTAATATCTTTAATAGTAATCCTGATGAGCAAATTGTATAATGTTGGTGTTGCAAGAATGAAATCAACGTGGTTGCGCTTTTTAGCTATCTCTTTGAGTCGTTTGTTGACTAGCTGCATTTTGATATGAGCCTTGAAATGAACATTGCATGTGCACTTTTGATCTCTACGAGATGTGCTAAATGAGTGTATCTCAATGTGCCATGTGTGGTGAGGTCTTACTTGAAAGCATGTGAATTTACCTTGTTAGTCTTATTGCCTAAACCTTGGTAAAGGTAGGGCGTGATCTTAGGAAACAATTCTAAGACGGAACCTGAATTTTCAATATCCGATGTGGCTACCTTGTGAGGGTGTGCATCTATTTTGGCACCATTTGAGCCTAACCCATTTGATGACAAAACAAACCTAAAACCTCTTGAGCCAAATTATCCCTACCATCTCACCTAAAATCCTTGTTGAATGTATTGTTTTGTTTGAATAAACAACATAGCACAAAAGCCTAAGTTGGAGGTGTGGAAAGAAAGGAAGAATGAAAGCGAAGTGAAGTTGGGAGCTTGTGTAATTGACTTCAAGGGTAACTGGGATGATCATTTGCCTTTGATTAAGTTTATGTACAACAATAACTATCATTAAAGTATTTGTATGACTCCATTTGAGGCTCTGTATGGTAGTAGGTGTAGATCTCTTATTGGCCGGTTTGAAGTGGGTAAAGTTGCTTTGATAGGCCCCGAGTTGGTACATAAGGCTATGGAGAAAGTTCGGGTTATTAGAGAAAGGTTGAAAACAGCTCAACGTCGACAAAAGTCCTATGTCGATGTTAGAAAGAGAGACCTTGAGTTTGATATTCGTGATTAGGTCTACTTGAAAATTTCACCCATGAAGGGAGTGATGAGGTTTGGAAAGAGGGGGAAGCTTAGTCCCCTTTATGTGGGCTCATATAAAATTTTGAGGCGTATTGGTAAAGTTGCTTATGAGTTTCAATTGCCTAATGATTTGGTATCGGTGCATCCGGTTTTCCATGTTTCCTTGAAGAAATGTGTTGGAGATCTGACATCCATAGATCCCTAGGAAGGTTTGGGAGTTAAGGAGAATCTTTCCTATGAAGAAGTTCCAGTTGAGATTTTGGACTGGCAAGTTAACAATTTGAGAAAGAAGGAAGGTTCTTCCGGGAAGTTTATTTGGAGGAATAATCTAATTGAGGGTGCTACTTTGGAGGCCGAGGTCGATATGATATCCCTCTATCCTCATCTATTTCCTTCCATCCCTACTCTAACTTGAGGTATTGAGTCCCTCATTGTTTACTCTTTTTGTTTCATGTGTCTTACATATTTCCATGATTCGTCATTTATGCATGTTCTTGAAAACCTTGATTTTCCAGAAAATGAGTTGAATTGATAGATTTCTTTATGTTTTTGTGCATTTGAGTGTGAGCTACATATAGACCTTATGAAATGACGTTTTGAATATTCTTTAGCTTGAATTTGATATTTCCTCCTCGGATATGTGCATTTATGTTATTACATAATGTTGGATTGTTAGATAAAGTTCCTACCCTCCTTATGATGTCTTGAATCTCATTCGAGGACAAATGTTCCCAAGGGGGAAATATTGTAACACCTCCAATCTAAAAAGAAGGAAAAGGGACGGTTTGTAGAAACTGGTGTTTGAACTAACAAAACCACCGACTGACCGTAGGTCGACTTACAGGTCGTAGGTGGAAGCTGTTGGTGGAAAGATAAATATTTTTTTGAAATTTCAAGTCCTAGTACCTTTTTACAATTCACTCAGATGGTTTATCATTCAATGTACGAGTCGTACAGAGGTCTCATAGGTGAGTCTCAGACTTAGTGAAATGTTAAGGGTCAAAGTTGGGACATACATTTTGTATACACAGTCTGTAAGAGGATCTACGGTCCGTACGAGGGTCTCATCATTTGGAAATCTAAATTCGAGTATCTGAACCCCACCTACGGTCGACCGGGATGGTCCGTAGTCGGACCTACAGACCGTAGGTCGTATCCGTCATTGAGGGCTCGAAAATTATTTTTAAGGGATCTTCAGTCTTTTCCCTAACTGTTTTAGACAATACTATGTTGTTTTAGTCCTAATCCTAGACCCTATATAAGTCTTTTTAGCCTAAAATCTAAATACTCTAAATCATTCTTCAAATTTCCCCAAATCCCTGCAAGTTCTTCCATAATACTTCTCTCTCTAAAAGCTTGAAGAAGAAGGCAAGGGTTTCAAGATCAAGTCTCCAAATTCACCATTACTTGCAAACTTTTGGCATAAGGGTATACTAATAATCACCTATGGAGGCCTTTCCTCCAAATGGTTCCTAAATTCTCTAATTTTACAAGTTAGAATCTCCAATTGAAGTTAGAGTTTTATTCAATCTTATGGGTTCTTTTCAATTATGATCTAATTAATTGTTTTATCTATGAATTGAGATAATCCCATGTTTTTAAGTTGCTTTCATTTGAACCCATGCATGATCCATGATTTCTATAATTGACCATATGATGAAGCTTTGGAAAGACGGAAGATGAATTTATGAAGATATGCATGTTCTTTATGAAAGTGATGAAAATGACTTAAAGTTGCTTTGAGATTAAAGCATCGATGTTGTTGTTGTTATTGTGAAAGGATTTTATCACATATATGATTCAAAAGGTTGAAAGGTTTTCTCACATAAGTTGAATAAAGATTAAGGACCTATTCTAATGAAATTTAGCTTGGATTGGCTACTTGATGTGCCCTTCCATAATAATAAGACAAGTAGTAATTACCCTTGTCCTCTAATGATAAGACAAGTTGCACTTAATGACTATTCTGTGGGATTTATGTTTAGCACCGAGTAGACAAGTGGTTATTACCCATGTTCGATAAACTATGTGTCATCATAGAATGATTGTCTTAGATAGACATTAGCTAGTGGATCCACATAAGATAAAAGATCATGGTTCTTACCTCGGGAAGTAAGGACATCTCTTTTCGGTGTGAGATAGAGACCGGATTCCATGTTATAGCTCACATGGTCTACATGTCAGTTAAAGGTAAATCTCCCACAATAATGAACTAAGGGTACTTTCTAAAAGTATCTCAAATGTGTTTTAAAGATATTTAGTTTGCATTGACCATGGTTATGACTTATGTTTTCTAACATGTTATTTTATGATTAGCCAGGTCATTGCAAGTCATATAAAGTGCCTTTTTAGCATGATTTCAAAACTTTTATGCTTTGATATCATACTTGGTACATTCCATGTACTAACACATATTTTTTCCTACATTGATTCACTAATGTAGGATCTGACGCTCCTATTACACATACTCGTGGCTAGTGATCTCATATAGATATTGAAGATTGGCGAGTCCTCATATTTTGAAGACCGAGATGTTTTTATAGCTTCATGTATTTTCTCTTACGGATATTATATGTAATGTATGGGTTACGTCCCAATAACGTCCTTGATGTAGTAGATGACTTTGAGACTTATTTTAGACTTCCACTGTTTTGTGTCAAACTCTTTTACATGAAATGCTACCTTTAAAGTCTCTTGTTTCTATTATCTTGTATGATGATGATAACGCTCAACTACACCTCATCCAATTCTAGGTGTAGGCTGATATACCGTGGGTTTACGATATATTTGATGCATTTCACTTAGAATTTTGTGTGAGTGTTGACTATTTTGTTAGGAGATATGATGTTTTTATGTGACTTTCATAGGAAATAGGTTAGGAAGAAGTTGAGAGAGAAAAGAACTGAAAGTCGCAGCACTAGCAATCGATGAAGCCAACCACAGACCATAGGTCCAGTGAAGGGCCGTAGGTAGAGGATCGTGGATGTGAGTTCAAGGAAGTCTAACCAAGTATGGAACCACGGAGGCAAACGACACCCCGTAGAGTGAACGATGGATCATCCTACATATCTGTTGTTTCTGATAAGAAAGTTGATTTCCAGTACTTGAACCACCGAGGTAGGTGACGGACTGTGGTACAATCCACAGACTGTAGGAGGTATACCATCATTTTAAGACCCTGAAATATTTCCAAGTGTTGAACCATGGACCGTAGTTTGATCCACGGTCCTTAGATCGAGTCGTTGATCAGAAACAACATCTGACCCAATTTTACTTATTTCTGTCATACCCCGAGCCTACACCCTGGGCGGGACTGACATTCAAGAACCATTGCTGGCCCCAAGCTAACCCTTGGCATGGCTTAACTTTTAGCAGAAGACTTACTCATAATAAAAATACTTTAAAAGTAAACTATAACTCAAAGATAACTTAGAATGTTTTATAAATAAACATTCAGCTAGCCAAAGTGGTAACTCAATTGTCAACATAACTGAATGAAAGTTAAAAGACTCATGAACTAACAATATCTAACTATTTATGAAGCCTCTAATAACTGAGATGGACGTCGCGACAAGACCCACGACATTCTAATGAACTAGAATAATAAACCAACTAAAAGGGAATTCTCTGGAAACAAGGAGGCTCACCAACTGAAGTTCAGTTGGATCAACGAAGCACTGGATGATGATCCTGGTTACCTGTATCTGCATCATAAAAGATGCAGGCCAAATGTCATCAGTACATTGAATGTACGAACATGCGATGGCAATTCTAAAACAAGAAATAAACTTGGAAAGGAATCTGAAGGAACTTACCTGGTATGAACTAAATTCAATATAAAGTAGTAAAATAAATGCAATATAAAGAAAAGCTTTAAAACATGTAGATAACAACTCAGTGTATTGAAAAATACAACAACAACTTGGTTTGTATATGAAATTACAACTAACTCTATGTATATAAGAATACAAAATATCTATGTGGGAGTTTCTCTAACCGACAACCATAACTATGAGATATGTGATGATACATTGTCTTGCCTCATGCTGACAGATCCGTCCTATATACCTTGTCGGGGGTATAGAACCTACCACTAAGTGGATCCACTAATCTATGCTAAAAGAATTAAGGAATCAACCAAAAAGTATGACCCTTTTTTCTACCCATAATGGCTACACAGTTTATGGAGACTTTGAATTATCTGAACTCAAAATCGTCCCTAAATTGGTGCTCAATATTACTCCCAAAATGTAAGTTGCTCATATGTTTTAAAAAATAACTCTTTCTGTGGTTTGAGATAATTACTTAAAAACTAGCTCAAAAGCTCTCTTGGAAATCAGTGTTTCCTCTTTTGTTTAAATGTGAAAACATTTACTCTTTGGGAATACTTAGTTCCCATATAATATTTTGAGGAAAATGAACTTCAGTTTTTACCCTTACTCAACTCAATGCTCAAGTCTTAAAACAAGTTTAAAGCATTTGTAAAAGACTTTTGAAAAGACTCTAAGAACTCCGTAGACTTGGCTCTTAAATTTCCTTGAATTTGAATTTATGGATTCAAGGTTATGATTCATGTTTATGTATGATCTCATGATATTTAGACGAACCTTAAAGTGTAGAAATCAACTAGAAAACATACGTACGATTCAAGGTAACTCAAACGGAAAGAAGTGGGAAAGGGTAGAGGACCTGGCAACCGTGGCTTACCAAGTGGCGCGGGACCCCAGACCCTGAACTGCAGAGTTTGGGTTCGGGCGCTCGGAATGGTGGGGCGCCCCAGAGCCCAAGGTCTAGACTCTATCTTGGGGTGCGCTGAGTGGCGCGGTGCCCCACCTCTTTTCCCTGAAATTTTGACAAATTTCCTTACTCGTTATGCTACCCTAATTCATCTAGAATTGAATAGTTTCTTCCTCAATCACTTAGA
Organism: Solanum chiquidenum; assembly: GCA_029582725.1. NCBI lineage: Eukaryota > Viridiplantae > Streptophyta > Magnoliopsida > Solanales > Solanaceae > Solanum > Solanum chiquidenum. Next base: position 60,435 of record JAJOOS010002836.1, on the reverse strand, counting down.
TTCGAATACCCAACAATAGTCTACAAGAATCCACTGCAAAGACAACCTTAAAACTCATACAATTATCTCAAGAACACATCAAAATCTCAATAATCAAGATAATGAAGGAAACTTCAACAAAACTCAAATCTTTTACTTTCAAGAAAGTAATTTTGCTGAATTAAATCATGATTGGCACGTGGGTGAACTAACTCAATTCTATGTGAACTCACATACCTCTTAGGGATCAAACCCTTGGAAAAATCCGCAACAAAATCTCAAGAACTGGACGAAATCTTGACTTTTCTCCTGTTTCTCTTCTTGACCCTTTTTCCAAAAACCCTAGCGTGAATTTTTGAGTGCGTAAAGTGAACCAATTCATTTTAGATCCCTAATTAATTACTAAATATGAAATAAATCTTATAGGGTAAGGAAAAGACCAAAATACCCCTCTTAAATCTATATAACACTCCTTAATTGATAGGCAAATTTTCAAGCGATCATATCTCCCTCATACGAGATAAAAACTTAGCACACTCGATGGCTTTGGAAAGATAATTCCATGACCTTTAATTTGATATCTTGTATACAACCTAACTCTTCTTGTGGTTAAATTTATGGTTGTTTGAAGTTGACCCAAAACTTATACTTAGCATAACTAGCCAAAATTTCCAAAATCACTGTTTCGAAAAATGGTTCTTTCTAATTCTAGTTCTTTCTAAGGCGGGATATTACAATATCTCCCCCTTGGAAACATTCGTCCTCAAATGAGATTTTTCTAAGTAGACTAAGGGTGTAACATCTAATATTTAGCTCAAACACCCAACAAGCAAATCTAACACATTCAGTATATTAATAAAAGAGTACTAAGAAGAAAATTAGTATCTTGATCTGGAATTTTTGCCGAATCAAAGAGATGTGGGTATCTCTTCTTCATGTCCTCCTCAGCTTCCCAAGTAGCCTCCTTAACAAACTGATTCCTCCATAGGACCTTCACTGAATCTACCTCATTGGTTCTCAATTTGTGAACCTGGCGACCTAGAATCTGAACAGGAATCTCCTCATAAGACAAGCTATCCTTAATAACAATATCTTCATTAGGTATGATAACTGAAAGATCGCCCATACACTTCTTTAACATAGAAATGTAAAATACCGGATGAACTGTTGCGAACTCTTTCGGTAGCTCCAACTCATAAGCTACATTACCAATCTTTTTGGATATTTTGTAAGGACCAATATACCGGGGACTAAGCTTCCCCTTCTTACCAAATCTCATGACACCTTTCATGGCTGAAACCTTCAGGTATACCAAATAATCTACTTCAAACTCTATGTCTCTTCTCCTAACATCAATGCAGGATTTCTGACGACTCTACGCTCTTTTCAACCTATCTTTAATAACTCTCATTTTCTTTATAGCTTAATGAACTACGTCTGGTCTTATCAACCCCGCTTCACCAACTTCGAACCATCCAATAGGAGATCTGCATCTTCTGCCATAAAGAGCTTCATAAGGAGCCATCTGGATGCTAGAATGATAACTATTGTTATAAGCAAAGTCAATGAGAGGTAAGTGATCATCCCAATTACCCTTGAAATCAATCACACAAGCCCTCAACATATCTTCAAAAGTTTGAATAGTGTGCTCTGCTTGACCATTTGTCTGAGGTTGAAAAGCAGTACTCAAATTAACTTTCGAACCCAAATCTTTCTGGAAAGACATCCAGAATTGTGCAATAAATTGTGCACCTCTATCTGAAATAGTTGACACTGGAACTCCATTAAGTCTAACTACCTCTTCAAGATATAACTTGGCATAATAATCTGTTGAATGAGTAGTCTTTACCGGTAAAAAGTGGGTTGATTTAGTCATTTGATCTACAATCACCCAAATGGAATCATGTTGCCTGCGAGACCACGGAAAACCAGTAATAGAATCCATATTGCTCATCTCCCATTTGCATTAATCTATATATCTGACCCATACCACCGCGCATTTTTTGTTCTACCTTAGCTTGTTGACAATTCGGGCACTTCGCAATAAACTCTGCAATACTATTTTTCATACTACTCCACCAATAGACTTCTCTCAAATTGTGATACATCTTTGTGGAACCCGAATGGATGGAATATCTGGAGCTCTAAGCTTCCCCCATGATCCTCTCTTGGAGTTCATCCACCCTTGGTACGCACAACCTACCTTCATACCTCAATACACCATCTCCCCCTTGTTCAAAAGCCATTACTTTTTGCTTATGAACATTTGCCTTCAATTCAAGAAAACTAGGAACTTGGCCTTGCTTCCCTTTAACTTATGACAGTCATGATGATTTAACCCCATTCATCACCGCTACTCCTCCTTCGTTGGAATCCATAAATAGAACTCCTAATCATGCAAGTCTATGCACATCTTTTGTTAACTCTTTCTTGTCTTCCTCTACATGGGTGGTGCTACCCATAGACAATATGCTCAAAGAATCAACAACAACATTAGCCTTGCCTAGGTGATAGAGAATACTCATTTTATAATCTTTGGGTAACTCCAACCACCTCTTCTATCTGAGATTAAGATCTTTCGGACTGAATACATACTGAAGGGTCTTATGGTCAGTGAACACATATACATGAACATAATAAAGATAGTGACGCCATATTTTCAAAGCAAATACTACAGAAGCCAACTCTAAATCATGGGTTGGGTAATTTTTCTCGTGAACCTTAAGTTGTCTTGAGGCATAAGCTATAATCTTGTCATTCTACATTAATACACAACACAGTCCAACTATGGATACATCACAATATACCACAAAACCTTGCGTACCTTCTGGTAAGGTCAATACTAAGGCAATAGTCAACCTAGTTTTCAATTCCTGAAAGATTTTCTCACAAGCTTCAGACCATTGAAACTTAACTATTTTCTGAGTCAACTTAGTTAAAGGGGACGAAATAGATGACAACCCCTCGATGAACTTTCCATAATATCCATCCAACCCCAAGAAACTCCTAATATCAGTTGGACATGTGGGTCTAGGCCAATTCTTCACTGCCTCTATTTTTTGAGTATCAACTTGAATTCCATCACCGAAAACACTGTGACCTAAGAATGCCACAAACTCAAGCCAAAACTCACACTTAGTGAATTTAGCATACAACTCTTTATCCTTTAGAGTTTGAAGAATTACTCTGAGATGACTAGCATGATCTTGCTCATTCACTGGATATATTAGAATGTCATGAATGAGTACGATAACAAATATATCTAAATTAGGCTTGAATACTCTATTAATGAGGTCCATGAACGCTGCAGGAGCATTAGTCAAACCAAAGAACATAACTAGGAACTCATTATCACTATAGCAGATCCTGAAAGCTGTCTTAGGGATATCACTTTCTCTTACTATCAACTGATGATAGCCAGATCTGAGGTCTATCTTAGAAAACCAAGTGGCACCTAGAAGTTGATTAAAGGGATCATCAATTCTCGGAATAGGATACTTACTTTTTATGGTAACCTTATTCAACTGATGGTAATCTATACACATTCTGTGAGAACCATCCTTCTTCCTCACAATTAAGACCGGAGTGCCCCAAGGTGAGAGACTTGGTCGAATAATGCCTTTCTCAAGAAGATCTTTTAACTGCTCTTTTAACTCTTTCAACTCTGCTGGTGCCATCTGTATGGCGGAATAGAGATAGGAAGAGTATCGGGAAGAATATCTATAGAGAAGTCTATTTCTCTCTAAAGAGGGACTCCGGGAAGATCATTTGGAAAGACATCTGGAAACTCACTTACTATTGGAACTGACTGAAAAGAAGGTGTGTCAACACTAAAGTCATTAACTCACATTAAGTGATAGTCAGACCCCTTGGAAACTAACTTTCTCGCCTTAAGGTAAGATATGAAACGACCGTTAGGCACTACTGAATTGCTGCTCCACTCTAGAACTGGCTCATTAGGAAACTAAAACTTAACAACTTGAGTTCTACAATTGACTGATGCATAACAGGCATGAAGCCAGTCAATACCTAGAATGACATCAAAATCTACCATGTCTAACTTAACTAAATCATATATGGTACTATTGTGATTGACGGAAATGATACAATCATGACACTCTCTCGTCTAGAATAGACTCACCAACAGGTGTAGAAACACTGAAGGGCTCAAGAAGTTTCTCAGGAAGAACAACAAAATTCATCACAACATAAGGAGTTACAAAAGATAGACTCACTCCTGGATCTAGCAAAGCATAAACATCAAAATTAAAGACTTTGATCAAACCACTGACAACATCAAGCAAATCCTCTTGCTCTTGGAGACTAGTGATAGCATACAGACGGTTTGTTCCTCCGCCTGCCCCTGTAGTAGCTCCTCTAGATGAAGCTCTATCTAGTGGAGCAACTGAATAAGATTGGGCTCTATTAACCCCCATTACCATTACCTTGTTAGTTCTTAGGGCATTCTTTCATGAAATAACCACTCTAACCACACTTGAAGCAACCAGTAGAGCCATTACGGCACACTCTTGAGTGGGTCCTACAATACTAGCACATGCAGGAGTCCCATTAGCTCCTTGTGCGATATTACCTTAAGAGTGGGCAAGTCTAGATATGAAATTTTGTGAATTATGATTGTGGAACTCACCTCTGTTCCTTGGTGTAGGTGCACCAGTAGATGATGGATCAGATCCCTTGTGTTTATGTTGGAAAGATGACCAGTCGGCATTACTCTTCTATTGTCCGAACTCATTCCCTGATGTCTAAGCTTTATTATTTCAGAAATCTTCCCTATCTCTCAACTTCTCTTCCGCAACCTGTTGCTTATGGATCATAAGTATTGCTATGACCATGTCCTCAATAAGCATAGCTACCTTTCCGTCCTAACATGAAAGACGAGACAACCCAGCAACAAACAAACTCATCCTTCTCCTCATATTAGTAATTATATCCGAGCATAACGACAAAGTTGGTGAACTTATGACTGTACTCATGAACACTCACAGGGTGAGGAGTTCTCATACCTTTACTACTCTCAGTTCATGGGGAAATAAACACCCCAAGAAGGTCTCCACAAACATAGCCCAACTAACTAGTGGTGCACCTTCAACTCTATTCTTTTTCCTTTGATCAAACTAGATTCTAGCAACACCCTTCAATTGGTATGCAGCTAGTTCCACCCTCTCAGCATCAGCAATGTGCATAAACTCAAGAACATTCTGAAGTTCCTCTACAAAGTTTTCCCGATCCTCAGTGACCTTTGAACTAGTGAAGCTTGGAGGATTCATCTTAAAAATTCACGGTTCCTAGAAGTCACAGCCACTTCCTATCGATTCCCTCTATGTCTAACTTGATTTTTCACAACTTGATTCAACATCTGGATAGATTTCTCGGAACTCAGCATTGGTTACCTCTCCTTGGGGTTGAACTTTAGATGCATTAGGTACCCCTTGTTCCTTAACATTCCTCCTAGTGGGACGACATCGGACAGATCTTCATGGAGACATGATCTAATAGATACGTGCAAGAACAAAATAGAAGAAACCTTTTTAGAGATAAACTCTATCGCATGAAATGTGTAACACCCGGAAACTAGTAGGCGAAATTAGAGCCTTATGTGAGGGTTCTAGAGTTTGACGTGAGGGTTACAGTTGTATAAATGACCTCCCGTACTTAGAATGAAGGTTTTAAGGGGTTAAACGTCAAAGTACGACTCAACAAGGACCAACCAAGGGTCCTTGAAGAGGACCCTAGCAAACCACCCAAATCTGCCCAAAAGACAGCCCACCCATGATTGGGGACCCATGCCCCGTAGAGGGATCCACGCCTCGTGGATGGGGTCGTGGGTCAAGATCCCAAAAGTGGAGCTGCATGAATCCACCCACAAAGGACCGGCATAACCTGTGGGTAAGGGTCTCGTGGTTGAGGCAGTGCACTCCTTTAAGTCGGTTAAGTGTTAGGGTTAAGGAATATTCTAGAATTAATTAGTTATTAAGTGGTGTAATTTTATTAGTAATTAGAAAACCTATATAAAGCTAATATACCCCTAAATACATTGATCCTAGTCATTATTATCAACTCACCCAAAGAACCCAATCCCCTCCAAGAAATTCTCTCTCTAGAAGGTAAACAAGAAGAAGAAGAGAAGCAAGCTTGGTCAAATTCCTACATTGTTGAAAGCTTTGTGAGTTATTTATAATAAAGGTATGATAGCTTATTCATCCATGGATCCCCCTTGATTTTCCCCAATTGTGAAGATGAACCCCAATTCTAGCTCGGGTTTCTTCCTATATTGCGGGTAGTGTTGAGTATGAATCCAATTGGGTGGATATTACTTTTTTATGATTATTTTAGTATTTAATCATTATATTATGATGATATTATAAGTTTTACATGGTTAACCCTAGTCTAATTGATGAAATTGTAGTAATGTGAGTTTTTGCCATGATAGGTGAAATTGAGGATTCATATATGATCTTCTAGAATTGATGACTTGTATAGTAATTGTTCAAGAATGAAATCTTGTAGACGTGAATTAAATTATATTATAGTATATATGTTGGATCATGACTAGTGAAGCTTGAAGTTGAACCTTTATGATGATTTATGAGTAGAATCACTTAATAATGAAGCCTGTCATTAGAATGCCTTGTAATTTAGGTTCATAGGATTATTTTAAGGAACAGAGATATTAAGAGTAAAGACTCATAGTTATGAATGCTGACTCCTAGGGTTTTGAAAGCAAAGCTAATATGATCAATTATATATGTTAAAACCTTGAGAGAGAAGTTTACTTGATGATGGTAGACTATTAGATAGAATTGTAATGGATGGACTTTACCCACCTAATCTACCTCATGGATGTTTGAATGAATAAAGGGATAAAATCACATGAGTTAGGATGATATCCCTGTCTAGTGCTTGAACCCTAGGTGTGATGAATGAAAGTAATTCATGAACCTCAAGGAGGTGAATTATGAGATTATGCTTATAGTAATTGTAGTAATTGAATCATGTTATTATCCATGTCTAATGTAGAAATTCTAGATGTGTTGATTGAATGTGAGATATGGTCCTTGATGGGAAAAACATGAGAATTATGCATGATTATGAGGTTTATGTATATGCGTTTAGAACATTTTAAGAGTGAAGTGAATATGATTATGATCTATTTTTTCTGTTGTTGGATGATTATCCTCATGTATACACTTATGTATGAATGTGATATGATGTGTAAGGTTGGAATACTAGTCTCACCTATCGAATCTATGAGCTTTAGTATAAGTTATGTTGGATTGAGTGTAAAGACATTCTTCCATAATTATAAACTTAAGTCAAGACTTAATATGAACTCAATGGGAAATATACTTAGCACCAAGTGGATAGTGATATGATATTCAAACCCTCACGTTAGTAGAGGCCGGGTTTTCAAGTAGCAATCTCCTTATCCTATAAACTATGTGCCCTGATAGGTTACTTAGCTATTGGATCCACCAAAGCTAAGAGTATGGTTCTACCTTAGGCAAGTAGGCCAACTTCTTTTCGGTGTGGGGTAGACAATGGACTCGATGTTAGCTCATGTTGTCTATGTCGGTTAAAGCTAATTACCAAAATAAGTATATGAATTATGAACTATGGTTACTTAAGAAGCTTACTTAGTGTGAGTGAGAGTATGGGATATTATTCATGCATTGCAAAAGTATGCTTTGAGGGTATTCATGGTGTAATGTTAGGATGATCTATATGTTGAATATGCTTATGGCTTATGCGTACGATGTATGCTTAGTTTGGATTGTTTCTATAGTCGCATTCCTTGTTATGTTGACTAAAGGTGACGATTCCCTTGTCTATGAAGAATTAAGCTAAGGATTATACCATGAGATGGTTAGTATAATTACGATGACCAAAGGAAATACTTAGCATGTATGGGATTATAGGATTTTATCCATGTATTGTACTAGTAAACTTGGAGGTTACTTATGCAGTGGTTTTCTTATGATATGAATGTCTAAGTATTGACTATGTATATGGACTATGCTTTATGAGGACTAATGTTTACATTACGTCTATGCTGGAAATTATGGTTATGAGTATGTTATCACCTCTTATGATTATGTCATATGGTTTATGTTGACTAACCCTTATGTTATGCTCTTATGATGTTATGCTAGCTATCATATTTAGTACTTTTGTACCAACGCATACTTTTGCCTACATTCTTATCAAATGTAGGGTTCGGCGATTTTGGCTTCCATCCTCGCGGCTAGGTTCATAGTAGATCAAGAAAAGAAGTTTGGTGAGTCCTCATAGCATTCGAGGGCTTGACCACTCCGTCCTTTATTTTTTATTTTTTATTTAGATCTATTTTATGGGCTATGTCCCAAGAGTTTTTCAAAAGTTGTTTTAGATGGTTTCAGACAAATGTTAAAGACTTCCGCTTCATTTTATAAGACTTCAATTGTATTGAATTCTTTTATAAGTTTCCTCACTTTTATATTATTTTATGATATGATATGCTAAGTGGCTTGTATGAAACCCCTTCGGGGTTAAGTACGCCACGTTACATCTAGTGTGTACCCCTGAGTCGTGACAAACTTGGTAATCAGAGAACAAGGTACTGAATGGTTGTAGGATGTCTCAAACCACATCTAGTAGAGTCTTGTTCATAAATGTGAAGTGCGCCACATTTATAAATAGGAGGCTACTGTATGTTTAGGAAACTTCACTTCTTTATTCTCTAAGTCGTGCCATAGAGTTGACTTTTTTTTGGGTATTTCTCCTAATTTGTGCCCTATGGTTTTCAGGATATGAGTACTACAAGGGCTAATGCTAGGGGGAATGAGGAAGACAATGTAGAGGAAGAACTTCCTCTCCAAGCTTCTCCTCAAGATCCAATTAATCCTTTAGTTGGGAATGTTACTCATGCAGAAGTTAGGGTAACCCTTCAAATGTTGGATCAATCCATGACGGCTCAAGTGGATAGGTAAGTGGTTGATCCGGTGAATCCTAATGTGAATCTCGTGGCTTTAAGTGTGAGGGATTTTATGAGGATGAACCCACCAGAGTTTTATGGCTCCAAGGGGGAAGAGGATCCTGAAGGGTTTATATATAAGGTCTCAAAGGTGTTGGACTTGGTGGGAGTGACTCCGGTAGAGAAGGTAGAGTTGGCTCTTTGTCAACTCAAAGGGGTTGCACAAATATGGTATGATCAATGTAAGGAAGCTAGACAAGAAGGAAGAGGTCCCATAGAGTGGGAAGGGTTCAAGGGTGCTTTTCTAGATAGGTTCTTCCATTTAGAGATGAGAGAAGCTTTAGTGCTTGAGTTCATTAACCTTAGGGAAGGTGATAGGAGTGTTAAGGATTATGCATGGAGGCTAACCCAATTATCTAAGTATGTTCCAATTCTAGTGTCCGATCCTAGGTCGAGAATGAATAAGTTTGTGTCGGGATAGTCCAATTTAGTAGTAAAGAATGTCGTATGGCCATGCTTGATCATGATATGAATATTTTTGGCCTTATGATTTATGATGATCAAATTTAGAAAGAGAAACTTGCAGAAAGGTTTAGGGAGAAAAGAGGTTTAGGATTGATGATGATAACTCTTCTCTTGAAAGGTTCTCCGGACAAGGTCCTTCTAGGTTTCCTCCAAGATTTAGTGAAGAGAGGGTGTCTAACCCTAAGCCTCAAAGAGGGAGAAATAGTAAATCTTTGTTGCCAAAACCTACTTGTGCTAGGTGTGGAAAGAGACATGAGGGTAGACATTTAGCCGGTATGGAGGGTTGTTATGGTTGTGGTAGGAGTGGCCACAAAATGAGAGATTGCCCGGTGCTAGCTTAAGGCTAAGGGAAGAGAGGATAAGCAAATTAGGTCCCATGTTGTCCAAGCTAGAGGTGAACAAGAGTTTCCTCCGAATGATGCTACCGATATATGTTTCATGCTTTATTAGACTCCGATATTGTTTGGTGTTTTGTGACTTGATATGTGAGATCTTGAAGTTATATTTAGTATGAATGGTGCTTAGAAAGTCCGTTTAGGATTACTCCCAAGGGGGAGATGGTGTACTTAGATAGCAAGGTCATTGTTTGTTTATTTGTTGCCATGATTTCCTTATATGATGCATGTTCATGAAAGCTTGTGATTTAAAAGAAAATGAATTTGCATGATTATTTCTTGATGTTGTTTTCCATTAAGTATGAGTGCCTATTTGACTTCATGAGATGAATATATGAGCATGCCTTAGTTTGGAGTTGATGTTTTCCTCCTTGTTTAAGTGGATTTAAATGAGTTGCATGCATGATGGGCTGCAAGTCTAGAATCGTTTCCTTTAAGAAGTGTTTAGAATCGTCATTCGAGGACGAATGATCCCAAGGGGGAGATAATGTAACACCCGGAAACTAGTAAGCTAAATTAGAGCCTTATGTGAGGGTTCTAGAGTTTGTCGTGAGGGTTAGAGTTGTAGAAATGACTTCCCATAGTTAGAATGAAGGGTTTAGGGGTTAAACTTCAAGGTACCACTCCCCAAGGACCAACCAAGGGTCCTTGAAAAGGACCCTAACAAACAACCTAAATTTGCCCAAAAGACAGCCCACCCACGATTGGGGATCCATGCCCCGTAAGGGGATCAACACCTCGTGGATGAGGTCATGGGTCAAGACCCCAAAAGTGGAGCTTCAGGTAACCACCCATGGAGGACCAGCATGGCCCGTGGGTCTACCAAAGGACCGTGGGTCGGGGTCTCGTGGGTGAAGCAGTACACTCCTTTAAGTCGGTTAAGTGTTAAGGTTAGGAAATATTCTAGAATTAATGAGTTATTATGTGGTGTTGTATTATTAGTAATTAGACCACCTATATAAAGCTAATAGACCCCTAAATACATTGATCCTAGTGATTATGTTAACTCACCTAAAGAACCAAATTCCCTCCAAGAAATTCTCTCTCTAGAAAGTAAAGAAGAAAAAGAACAAAAGGAGCAAGCTAGGTAAAATTCTTCCATTGTTGAAAGATTTGTGAGGGTTTTATAATCAATGTATGATATCTTATTCATCCATGGATCCTTCCATCCATGGAGCCCCCTTGATTTCCCCCAATTGTGAAGATGTACCCTAATTCTAGCTAAGGTTTTTTCCTATATTGTGGGTAGTGTTGAGTATGAATCCAATTGAGTGGATATTACTTCTTTATGATTGTTTTAGTATTGAATCATTATATTATTATGATATTATATATTTTCCGTGGCTAACCTAAGTCTAATTGATGAAATTGAGGATTCATAGATGATCTTCTAGAATTGATGACTTGTATAGTAATTGGTCATGAATGAAAGCATGCAGACATGAATTAAATTATATTATAGTATATATATTGGATCATGACTAGCGAAGCTTGAAGTTGAACCTTTATAATGATTTATGACTAGAATCGCTTAATAATGAAGCTTGTGATTAGAATGCCTTGTAATTTAGGTTCATAGGATGCTTTTAAGGAATAGAGCTATTAAGAGTAAATACTCATAGTTATGAATTTTGAATCCTAGGGTTTTGAAAGTAAAGCTAATATGATGAATTATGTATGTTAAGGCCCTGAGAGGGAAGTTGACTTGATGATGGTAGACTATTAGATAAAATTGTTGTGGAAGGACTTTACCCACCTAATCTACCTCATCAATGTTTGAATGCATAAAGGGATAGAATCATATGAGTTAGGATGATATCCATGTCTAGTGCTTGAACCCTAGGTGTTATGATTGAAAGTAAGTCTTGAACCTCAAAGAGGTAAATTAAGAGATTATGCTTATAGCTATTGTAGTAATTGAATTATGTTATTATCCATGTGTAATGTAGAAAATCTAGATGTATTAATTGAATGTGATATATGGTCTTTGAAGGGAAAAGCATGAGAATTATGCATGATTATGAGGTTTATGTATATGCCTTTAGAAAACTTTGAGAGTGAAGTGAATATGATTATGATCTAGTTGTTGTGTTGTTTGGTGATTATCCTCATGTATACATTTATGTATGAATATGATATGATGCGAAAGGCTTGTCACATGTAGTGTTTCTAAGGTTGAAAGACTAGTCTCACCTATCGAATCTAAGAGATTTAATATAAGGTATGTTGGATTGAGTGTCAAGACAATATTCCATAATTATGAACTTAAGTCAAGACTTAATATGAACTCAATAGAAATTATGCTTAGCACTGTGTGAACAGTGATATGAGATGGAAGCCCTCACATTAGTAGAGGCCGGGTTTTCTAGTATCAATATCCTTATCCCATAAACTATGTGACCTCATAGGTTACTTAGCTATTGGATCCACCAAAGCTAAGAAGATGGTTCTACCTTAGACAAGTAAGACAACCCCTTTTCGGTGTGGTGTAGACACCGGATTCCATGTTAGCTCACGTGGTGTATGTCGGTTAAACCTAATTCCCAAAACAAGAATATAAATTATGAACTATGGTTACTTAAGAAGCTTACTTAGTGTGAGTGAGAGTATGGGATCTTATTCATGCATTGCACAAGTATGGTTTGAGGGTATTCATGGTGTGTTCCTTTTATATTATAATGATCTATATGTTGAATATGTTTGTGGTTTATGCTTACGATGTATGCTTAGTTTTGATTGTTGCTATAGTCGTCTTCCTTGATATGTTGACTAAAGGTTAAGATTCTCTTGTCTATGAAAAATTAAGCTAAGGATGATACCATGAGATGGTAAGTATGATTATCATGACAAAAGGGGATACTTAGCATGTATAGGATTATGGGATCTTATTCTTGCATTGCACAAGTGTACTTGTAGGTTACTTATGAAGTGGTTTTCTTATAATATAAAGGTATAACTATTGACTATGTATATGGACTATTCTTTATGATGACTAATGTTTACATTACGTCTGTGTTGGAAATTATGCTTATGAGTATGTTATCACCTCTTATGATTATGGCATATGGTTTATGTTGACTAACCCTTATGTTATGTTCTTGTGATGTTATGCTAGCTATCATATTTAGTACCTTTTTACCAACATATACTTTTGCCTACATTCTTATCAAATATAGGGTTCGGCGATTTGGATTCCATCCTCATGGCTAGGTTCATAGTAGTTCAAGAAGAGAAGTTTGGTGAGTCCTCATAACATTCGAGGGCTTGACCACTATGTCCTTTATATTTCTTTTTTTTAGAGCTATTGTAAGGATTTTGTCCCAACAGTTATTCAAAAGTTGTTTTAGATTGTTTGTGACAAATGTTAAAGACTTTCGCTTCGTTTTATAAGACTTCGATTGTATTGAAAAGGTTTTAAATTTCCGTACTTTTCTTTTATCTTATGTTATGCTATGCTAAGTGGATTGTATAAGACCCCTTCAGGTTTAAGTATGCCACGTTACATCTAGGCTGTACTCCTGGGTCGTGACAAAATGAGTATGAAAGAAGTGAGATACTTCCTAAATGTATCAGCTTTATAATTATAGATGTGGCGCATATTACACTGATAACTAGGACTCTATAGATGCAGCTTCAGATACTCCCCAGGACTCTTGAATTCTGGGCTTTGATACCAAGTTTGTCATGCTCTGACCCTACACCCTAGGCGGAACTGGCACTCGAGAACCATTACTGGCCCCAAGCGAACCCTTGTTTAGCTTAACTCTAAGCGAAAGACTTACTCCTAATAAAAGCACTTTAAAAGTAAATTGTAACTCAAATATGACTTGGAATGTTTTATAAATAATCATTCTGCTAGCCAAAGTGGCAACTAAAGTCACAACATAACTGAATGAAAGTGAAAAGACTCATGAACTAAAAATATCTAATTGCCTACGAAACCTTTAATAACTGAGATGGTCGTCGGGACAAGACCCAGGAAATCCTACCGAACTAGAATAATAAAGCAACTAAAAGGGAATCCTCCGGAAGCAAAGAGGATCAACAACAACTCTGAAGCTCAACTGGATCAACGAAGTGCTAGATGTTGATCTTGGTTACCTATATCTGCATCATAATAGATGCAGGTCAAATGACATGAGTACATTGAATGTACAATCATGTTTGGGGAATTCTAAATAAAGACATTATCTTGAAAGGGAACTGAAGGAACTTACCTGGTCTCAACTCAATTCAATATAAAGCTGTAATGTAAATACAACATAAAGAAAAGCTTTAAAACATGTAGATAACAACTTAGTGTATTTAAAAATGCAACAACAACTTGGTTTGTATATGAAAATACTAGTAACTCTTTGTATATAAGATTACGAAATATCTCTGTGGGAGTTTCTCTAACCGACAACCATCAGTATGATCTATGTGATGATACAACATCTTACCTCACGTTGCTAGGGTCGTCCTATATCTTGTCGGAGGTATAGTACCTACTACTATGTGGATCCACTAGTCTATGCTAAAAGCATTAAGAAATTATCTAAAAAGTATGACCATTTTTTCTACCCATGTTGGCTAGATGGTTTATAGAGACTTTGAATTATCTAAACTCAAACTCTTCCCCAAATCGGTGCTCAATACTACTCCAAAACTGTAACTAGCTCATATGTTTAAAAACATAACTCTTTATGTTTTTTGCGATAATTACTCAAACACTAGCTCAAAAGCTCTCTTGGGAATACGGAGTTCCTATATAATATTTTGAACAAAATTCACTTTTTACTGTTACTCAACTCAATGCTCAAGTTTAAAGCACTTGTAAAAGACTTTTGAAAAGACTCTATGAACTCCCTAGACTTGGCTCTTAACTTTTCTTGAATTTAAATTTATGGATTCAAGGTTATTATTCATGTTTATGGATGATCTCATGATGCTTATAAGTAACTTAGAGTGTAGAAATCAACTAGAAAACATAGGTACGATTCAAGGGAACTCAAACAGAAAGAAGTGGGAAAGTGTATATAACCTGGCGACCCTAGCGTACTGAGTAGTGTCGGGTGCAAAACCCTGAACTGCAGAGTCTGGGTTGGGGTTCTCTAAGTAGTGCAGCACTGCAAAGTTCAACTTAGATACTCTTTCTTGGGGCGCACTGAGTGGCGCGGCTCCCCACCCCTTTCCCAAAAATTTTGACGAATTTCCTTGCTCGTGTTTTGACCCTAATTCATCTAGAATCGAATGGTGTCTTCCCTAATCACTTAGATTCGAATACCCAACAATAGTATACAAGAATATACTAAAAATACAACCTTAAAACTCATACGATTATCTTAAGTACACATCAAAATCTCAACAATCAAGATAATGAAGGAAACTTCAACAAAACTCATCAAAACTCAAATCCTTTACTTTAAAGAACGTATTTTCACTGAATTAAATCATGATTGAAGCATGGTTGAAATAACCCAATTCTATGTGAACTCACATACCTCTTAGGGATCAAATCTTTGGCAAAGTCCGCAACAAAACATCAAGAACTTGACGTAATCTTGACTTTTCTCCTCTTTCTTTCTTGAACCTTTTTCCGAAAACCCTAGCGTGAATTTTTGAGTGCGTAAACTGAACCAATTCAGTTTAGACCCTTAATTAAATACTAAAAATGAAATAAATATGATAGGGTAAGGAAAAGACCAAAATACCCCTCTTAAATTTTGGTAACTTTCCTTAATTGACAGGTATATTTTCAAGCGATCATATTGTAGTCATTGATTTGCCATTTTATAAAACTCGAAGACTTTGTCCTACAACTTGGTTTATTTAAGAGTCTAACATGCAAACTTGTAGGACTTATCTTATTATTTTGTAGGATTTGAAGACTTTAACTTGTAGACTTGAAGGATTTGAAGACTTCAACTCGCATACTTGTCTGGATTTAAAGACTTCAAGCCTATTGTCAAAGAAACTCATATTTTTACAAGGGTTTTCCCCTCCTTCCATTGACACATCAATACTTCGTACAAGTCTAAAGTTTAATAAAATAAAAGATAAAACAAAATACTTATTGCTTTAAGTTTTATGTGAGATCAAGTGGGAACATGTGATTTTTCGACACTCATAGAACTGAACTTAGGATATATTCTAAGCGCCTACGTACCTAATTAAAGAGGATCAAGTCACAACGTAGTTGTGGGGAGTGAGTGATTTTTATTGTTGTGTCGTACACAGTTTATACTCTTGCGGGCCAGGAGTGACATGCAGTTTAGGCTCGTACCTTAAGGAGCATCATCTTACTTTAAGGGTAGTACCTCTTTAGGAATTTTGCATTAATAGGACTGATCCTTACGCCATCTGCATCAACAAGCTTGTAAGCACCATGTGAATATGTTTCTTGTACAACATATGGTCCATCCCACTTTGAGGTAAATTTGCCCCCAGACTTGTGAGAGTAATGATAGGTCTTCTTACCGCGAGAACTTGGTCTCCAACTGGAAAGCACCTCAACCGAACATTCTTGTTAAAAGCACGATATAAACAAGCTTGATAACATTCAAGATTTTGTTGAGCTTCTAGCCTCTTTTCGTCAAGTTCTTCTAACTCTGCAAGACGTAGTAGAGCATTTTCTTCTTCAGTGAGCCCTTCTTGAATGGAAAGTCTTAACAAAGGTATTTGACGCTCAAGTGGCAGGACTGCTTCAACACCAAAAGCAAGTGAATATGGTGTTGCTTGAGTGGGTGTGTGGTATGTTCTCCTATATGCCCACAAAGCTTCTTCCATTCTTTCATGCCAATATCGTTTGGACTTGGAGACAACTTTATTGAGCAGGTTGCTTAGAGTGTTATTGAATGCTTCAGTAAGACCATTGGCGGCAACATGATACATAGAATATTTACGCTGCTTGAAGCCAAATAGATCACAAATCTTGTTCATTAACTTATTATCAAATGGCTTGCCATTGTGTGTTATTGTGTAGCGAGGAATGCCAAAGCGATAGATGATATTCACTTGGATAAAATTTACAACATTCTTTTTCTTCACTTATTTAAGATAAATAACTTCAGCCCATTTTGAGAAGTAATTTGTTGTAGCCAAGATGTACTAGTGTCCACCAAAAAAATTTGGTAGTGGTCCCACAATATCCAATCCCCAAGTGGCAAATGGCCAAGATGTGATAGTTGGGTGCAATACTTCAAGCAGGTGATGTATGAAATTGAAAAGCATCGCACCTCCGAGCATAATCTAAGCAATCCTTCACCATGGTTGGCCAATAATACCCCATCCTCTTTATGTTAAAGTGAAGTTTCGGTCCAGATTGATGTGATCCACATACTCCTGAGTGTGCTTCTTGCAGAGCTCGAATTTCTTCTCCCTCCCCCAAACATCATAATACTACACCCTCAAATGAACTTATATATAATGTGTCCTTGTAGTAAAGAAAGCGAGATGCACGACGATGAATGTCAGTCCTTCTCCTTGGATTTTATGGAAGTATCACATAACACATGTAGTCAATAATGATTTGTCTCCAATCTTCCTTTGTGGCTTCAGAAATGGTGACAAGATGCTCAAGCTCATTTTCTCTATATTCTTCCTCATTTGGCGGTGGTACTATCCATTTTGACAAATAGTCACTTACGTTTGATCAGGAAGGGTTAGCATTGAAGCTAGGGAAGTCAATGCATCAACTTTCTTATTTTCTGTTCTATGCACATGTTGGAGGGCTACATCTCCAAGCCATCCTATCAAATTGTGAGCATAATCATGATAAGGACGCAATTCGGGATTTTTCACCTCATAACTTCCCAAGAGTTGGTTGATCACCAACTGATAGTCACTAAAGACATGTAAGTGTAATTTCTTCAGGTCGACGACCATCTCAAGTCCAACAATCAACGCTTGGTATTCAGCGACATTATTGGAGCAACATTTCTTTAAAGTAAAGGAGAATGGTAGAATCTCTTTTTGGCCAGCGCCAGCTCCATCACGATGTGCAGCCCCATAAAAGTACATTTTCCAAGGAGGTTGAATTTCAATAAACATCACATCTTCATTAGGAAGGTCATCAGTTAACTACCAATCATCAGGTATCGGATGGTCTGCCAAGAAATCCGCTAATGCTTGTCCTTTCACAGCTTTCTGAGGGATGTACACAATCTCAAACTGTTGGAATTAGAGGTACCATCTTGCTAGTCGGTCACTAAGTACAGCTTTTGACATAATAAACTTGATGGGATTTGCTCTAGAAATAAGGCGGACAACATCAGCTTGAAAATAATGCTTCATCTTTTGAATTAAGAGGACAAGTGCCAAGCACAACTTTTCAATTGGCGAATAGTTTAGCTCATTCAGCGTCATCGTTCTACTTAAGTAAAATAGAGATTTTTATTTTCCTTCACTATTCTCTTGAACTAACAGGGCTCCTACAAACCTTTCTTGTGTCGCAATGTAGAGTATCAATGACTTTCCAGGTATAGTGGCTGCCAAAACTGGAGGTTTCGCTAGATACGATTTGATACTTTTAACGGCATCGCTACATGCTTGGTCCCAATTAAAAGGAGCACCTTTCTTTATGAGATGACCGAATGGTTGGTATCTTCCCGCTAGATTTGAGAGGAACCTCCTCAAGTTGGCTAGCTTTCCTTGGAGACTTTTTAACTCATGAATATTTCGAGGTTCAGGAATTTTCGATATTGCATCAACTTTGGCTTGATCAATTTCAGTTCCATATCTCACAATAGATCCAAGGAACTTGCCAGAAGTAACTCCGAAGTCACATTTCAATGGACTCATCCTTGGTTGATATCTTCAGAGCAACTCAAACAACATTCTTAAGTCTTTCAAATGATCAACCTATTTTTTTACTTTACCACCAAGTCATAAACATAGCATTCAACATTTTTATGGAGCAAGTCATCAAATATATTTTGCATAGCCCTTTGATATGTGGCACCAACATTCTTTAAACAAAATGGTATCACTTTGTAGCAATAAACACCCTTAGGTGTGCGAAATGCGATGAGTTCTTCATCCTTTGGTTCCATTCGAATTTGATTATAGCCAGAAGAACTGTTCATGAACGACATTGCCTCATAACCAGTGGTGACATCATTCATCATCTCCAGAATGGGAAGAGGAAATAGATATTTAGGGCATGCATTACTGAGATCTCTTAAGTCAACACAAACTCAAATTTCACCATTTTTCTTCCTCATAAGAATAATACTTGAAATCTATGTAGGATATTTGACCTCATGAATAAATCCTGCCTCAATGAGTTTGTTAACTTCATTTTCTATAAACGGAACTAAGACCACTACTTTAGGATTCAATCTAGGCATTTCTTTATAACTCCAAGCGAATACATCCCTATATTCTTTCAGTATATTCATATAATTGATTTCTTCATCAATATCTAGAAAGGCACTCAAGTAAGTTGGCCTTGGGTCTTCATCAGTGCCAAGGTTAACTTTCGTCAAAGGATCTATTGTGGTCTTTACTCCCTCTTCAAGTTCTAGTGAAGCATCTCCAGCATCTTCCTCTTCTAAAGGATCTTTTTCATCGACAGATATATGACGACACAAGAAAATATCTTCTAACTGTTCATCAATCTTCATTTGAGGCAAAGAATCGTGCTTATTCTGGATGGTAACATGATATGAGGAGCCTACACTTTCTTCATCTTCCTTGCGCTTCTTGGTGTAAACCACAGTGCGAGCCTTTGCCTTGAGTTCCTCTTTACATGAAACCATAAGTTCCACTCGTCGCCTCATTCTAGAAGGAATCAAACTTTTGAAATCCTTTCGAATCAAATGTGAAGTAGGCGTTGTAACTTTTAAATAACTTCTCAGATTTTTGTTATTCTTGTTCAATGGACCTAACCTCTCAAACATAGAAGTTCTTGCAGTCGATTCTCCAAGTCGATCAAAGATGGAAGGCTTTTTATTGGGAGTAGTGACCTCACCTTCAAAAGTTATATGGTTATTGATTGCCCTTCTTATGGAATTGTGAATTGGCAGCGGTTGGCTATAACCTAGGCCTTCATGTGCTTTCCTAGTTGTATCTTCTGATGGAAGTTTCCCTAACATTGATGGCTCATTAGGGTTGTATCCAGCCTTCACAAATAACTCGTAAGAATTGGGATCAAAACCTTATCTTGTGTGTTTTGTAGGGAGCCCCACATCTCGCAGTTGATTTTGAGCGATTGACTTTCCTTGCAGCTTCAAAGGAAAGATTATTGCATCAATTCGTCTGATAGGAAGAGTTAGCCCTCTCAATGTATTTTCTTGAAGTTTAGATGATTTATCTTCTTCTTTCTTCACTTTTGGAACATAGCAAAGTCCAGAAGTCTGCTTCTTCTTCGAAGACATGATCTTCCCTTCATTAAGAATATGACAAAGTTCTTTAGTGTCAATTTTTACCTTTTCGATAGCCACATAGATTCTTTTTCTTGTGATATTATTGGACTTAATTAGATTATGCCCCTTTAACAACATAAACCTTCAAATAATATTTTGCATCGGCAAAGTGTTTCTCAACTTTTGTGAAAGGATTATCCCCAGACTTATGTTGTGACTTTATCCTCTCCACTGAGGTACATAGGCGCTTAGAATATATCCTAAGTTAGGTTGCATGAGTGTCAAAAATCCACATGTTCCCACTTGATATCACATAAAAGTTAAAGCAATAAGTATTTTGTTTTACCTTTTATTTTATCAAACTTTAGACTTGTACGAAGTATTGATGTGTCAATGGAAGGGGGCGCAAACCCTTATAAAACTATGAGCTTCTTTTATAGTAGGCTTGAAGTCTTTAAATCAAGACAAGTATGCGAGTTGAAGTCTTCAAATCCTTCAAGTATACAAGTTGAAGTCTTCAAATGCTAAAAAATAATAAGATAAGTCCTACAAATTTTCATGTTAGACTCTTAAATCAACCAAGTTGCAATACAAAGTCTTCGAGTTCCATAAAATGGGAAGTCAATGTCTTTGAATTTTATGAATTTACAAGTTAAGGTCCTATAACTTGTTACGAGTTGAAGCATTTAATTCCACAAAATTCATCAGCCACGCTGGAATGTGCAAACTTAAAAAAATATGACACTTGCACTATATTCATTCTTATTGGCATGCAAAATATTAAATGACTTTGAATTACTAAAAGCTTGCAATCAAGAATTAAAGAGAAAATTCAAATTGGATAATGCAATAAAAATGCATGATATGAAGGGAAAAAAGGAAAGAACTTCATTACTATAAAATTGTCTAAAACATCAATCAAATGCTAAAAAAATAAAAAAGGGAAAGACAAAGAAAAAGCCTAATATAGGCATAACTTGTAGTTGGTCAAATCTTGACGACTAGCCTCCAAGCACTCTTTTTTCTGTTCCAAACGAATTGAATCTTCAGGCGTTAATAAACTCGTATTTTTATACGAGGATATCTCATCTTCTGTAGCGGAAATCTTGGCTTGAATCTCCTCAACATTCTTCTTAGTAGCTTATAAAAAAGCTTCAAGTCCCACTCGCTCTCCTTGTAAAGTTGCTAGCTTCTGCTTAACCTTATTTAGCGATTTCTTGTTAGAAGAAACATTTTTTGCCTTCTTACCCTCTTCTACTTTGAACAATTCAAGACACTCTTTGGCATTGGAAAGAAACTTCATCTTCTTATCTTCATGCGCCTTGTCAACAAAATTATAGTGTTCTTTATCATAAGAAGTTGCATGATCAAAAAGAGAATCTACCAAGCTCTTCAATTGTGAAAGATCTAATAAATTCATCTCACTCATCTCCTTGAAAATCTCACAAATATCATCTTTGTAAGATGAAATATTGTCTAGAGGAGTTTTGGAAAGTTTTCCACAAATCACTTTCCAAAGACCCAAGATGTACTTCCTTTTGTGGTTGAACACAACAGTTTTCCTTCGAAGACAGAACTCGAGAAAGCTCATTTGAATAAGGAGTCGACCCTTTAAAATTTTTGCCACGAGAAGTAGATGATGTCTTTTGTTCTTGCTCAGTATTTGAAATTGATTTTGCCTTAGGTCTTGATATTGCAGTAGACTCATCGCTAACTTGTGGCCTTTACATGGCGATCCTAGTGGGTGTCCGATAGCGTTGACATACAACTGAAAAGGGCGGGTTAGGAAAGTCATTTTATTCAAGAAAAAAAAAGGAAAGAAAACCGTGTAACTCTGAGTTGTCAACGATCTTGAAGGACTATCGACACTTTGGACTTCTACGACTCTTAAATCAAGAACTTCAGCCCCGGATGGCTCAATCCTTTGCCTCTTCCAACATCGATCCTTGCTAGTTTTGCTTGTTTCTTGAAAGTCCCATTTACGAGAGAAGAGAAATTAGGGACATTTCTCTTTATTAGTAGAAGTATGAAATACTTCTTTCTTAGATGGCTTGGAGGAGTTAAGTTTCTTACTTTTATATTGGGGAGTAAGTGGTGTCTTGACATTTGAAAGTGTCTTCTCAATATCTTGACTTTTGTCTTCTAAAAGGGTAATAAATTTTGACCTAGGTTACTCCACCACAACACCCAAATTATCCTCAAGCAACATTCCATAGGATCTCTCCCACCAAGATGAATGTTGGGTAGTATAAAGCTTCATTGCAGAAGTTACCACAGGAGGAAATGTCGCTTTAGCCATAGTTGCACGTGATATGCAAATGTGCCAATATCTAAGGCCTTCATCGAGCGACTCAGCACGAATATCATTTTCTAAATAGCCAGGAATATCTTGATGGAAACCAAATTGACAACTAAATCGACGCGGACTATATTCCTCAATGACAAAGGGACCTCCTCTCCTCAATGGATGATAATTAAAATGAAGGCTCATAAAATAAGCTAGCTCTAACTCTGGTGCTTTGCCATCATTAATATAATAAGTTGGGTGAGGCCTACTAAGCATGTTCGCATTCCATAAAATACTTTCCCCCCGATGAACACATATTTTTGCATCATCTTTTTAAAAAGCTTTGCAACACCTTCCCCATAATATACCACCATTCGTGGTAGAGAAGGTCCACTAGTAAGCAGATAGTGTGTCTTCAGATAATAAGCAAGCCAACCATAAACATAGTGGATGGGAAAACAAACTCTTATATGGTCTAACTGTGAAGAATTTGAAATTTTATTTAAGCCATGATATATGTTCGTTAAGACCGGAACCTCAAGGCTAACCCTTCTACCGCTCGCTATTAATCTTACCATCTTGAAATTTTCAGGCCGAATGAAATTCCCTTCTTCAGACGGAAATACAAAGGGACACAACCAACATGACAAAAAGGCCATCAAATAATTCTCATATTTTTGGTGTTGCGATCCAAGATTAGAAAATACCATCTCTTGAGTACTTAACCATGTGTTTATCTCAGTAGGTATCTCACCTGTTGGATTATAAGTAGATGACTGATGCTGAGATTTCTTATCTTTCCTTGGGGGAGCTAGCTCATATTTGAGATCTTTCTTGCAACAAAATTGTATCCATTCACTAAAAAGAGACCCTTGTATTACCATTATTTTCCACTTTAAGATGATGAAAGGCAACAAACATACACTCACAAGTTCGGGGGAGAAATCATTCCATCTTGTGATCAAAACATGTAAGTTCTATCGCATTAGGTATCACTTTTTCGTGAGGGACTCCGCTAATTGGCAAGCCACCAAGAATATGCAAATCCCAAAGAGATATGGATGCTCTCTAGTATATGTAAGTAATGTATCTGTTTGAGGACTCCAAGCCTCACAAAAATCTTGTATAATATTGTAGTTCCGATCATATGTAGAAGGAGAAGCAAATACAACATCACGAATATAAGCATTGTTTAGACTTTGCCCTTTTTTGCTTAAGAAATCTTCTGTCCATTCCTAGTATCCCAGAATGCAATCATATTCACCTTCAAGCAAAATGCTGTCCCCCCAACGTAGTTTCTCTTGAATTATGCGATGACCTAAATTTGAAAGAGTGCTTGCGATATTTGTACGTTGAGGATTTGGTTTTTCAAGATACCACACTTTAGAGGCTTTATTAGATTTGTGATCGTATTCGGATGTCCAACTTCTCATATGAAGAGTGTTCCTCAATTGTGACCATCGATCAACATAACGACCAACTAAAGAATCCTGGACCAAAAACATAATCTCCACTGTACTACCCTCTGTTCTAATGATGAGATATTTGAGTTTAGAAGATAGGCAAGTATAATCCTTGAAGAAAACCATTGTTCAAACTTCAAAAAAAAGTGTTAATATTTATATATGATGATGCACAAAAGAAGATAAAACTTGAAAAAAAAAATGACGAATGGCAGATTTGGTCCCACTGGGCGTGCCAATTTGTTTTGCAATAAATTTTAAACATATGGATATTAAATAAACCGCAAAAAAATATATGAAGAAACATAATTTTATTCATCAAGATTGCGGGTACAATTTTGTTCCTCCCTTGATTCTACTCTCCTAAGTTTATCCATGATTCGAGGGCCGTTAGGGGCGTATTTCTCGAACTAGGATGACTTTGATTTAACCTCTATATGAATATTCCAGGACTTTTGTGGAACATTCGAGATCTTGATCTTTAAAAATACCCAAGAGTTTATAGGATAATTTGAGATGCCTTTTAAGGAAATTTAGTACACTTTATATAGTCATAAACTAGGGTTTAGGGTTGAGTAGCCTCCAAGAATTCTAATTGAAAGTGAACGCACCTTCTAGAGTCCCAATTCTAATTGAACACGTCTTGTAGAGTTCGCAAAATTTCAATGTCTACAAATCCCCCTGCTTCAAGGCTTGTCGAAGTGTAGACTCGATGAAACTCAAAGATGAGGCTTGAAGTATTCATTTTTTCACCTTACAGCTTCAGATTTTCATAATTGGTTTAAGAGAGAAGAGACTAAGGGAATATTTGGTCCCACTAGGCGTGCCAATTTGTTTGCAACAAATTTTAAAGTGATAGAAAATAAAATGCACTCACAATAAAATAAGAAAAAACATAACTTTATTCATCAAGATTGATAGTACAATTATGTTCCTCCCTTGATTCTACTCTCCTAAGATTTATCCATGATTCGAGGGCTGTTAGTAGCAGGTTTCTTGAACTAGGATGATTTAGATTTGACCTCTATATGAATATTCCATGACTTTTGTGGAATATGTCGAGATCTTGATCTTTAAAAATACCCAAGAGTTTATGGCATATTTTGAGATGCCTTTTAAGGGAATTTAGTACCCTTTATAAAGGCATGAACTTGGGTTTAGGGTTGAGTAGCCTCAAAGAAGTCTAATTGAAATTGAACACCTTCTAGAGTCTCAATCCAAATTGAACACATCTTGTGGAGTCCCAAAAAATTTCAATGTCTACAAATGCCCCCTCCTTCAAGGCTTGTCGGAGTGTAGATTCAATGAAACTCAAAGACGAGGCTTGACGTACTCATTCTTCCACCTTTGCAGCTTCATATTTTCATATTTGATTTATGAGAGAAGAGATGAAGGGTAGACTTGGTCCCATAGGGCGTGCCTGAATTTGTTTGCAACAAATTTTAAAGTGACATAAAATAAATGGAATTCACAATAAAATAAGAAGAAGCAGAACTTTATTGATAAAGATTGCGGGTACAATTTTCTTCCACCCTTGATTCTACTCTCCTATGATTTAACCATGATTCGAGAGTCGTTAGTGGCGTATTTCTCAAACTAGGATGATTTGGATTTGACCTCTATATGAATATTCCATCAATTTGTGGAATATTCGAGATCTTGATCTTTAAAAGTACCCAAGAGTTTATGGGATATTTTGAGATCTCTTTTAAGAGAATTTAGTACCCTTTATATAGCATGAACTATGGTTTAGGGTTCAGTAGCTTCCAAGAATTCTAATTGAAACTGAACACACCTTCTAGAGTCCCAATTTGAATTTGACACGTCTAGTAGAGTCCCACAAAATTTCAATGTCTACAAATGCCTTCTGCTTCAAGGCTTGTCGGAGTGTAGACTCGATTAAGCTCAAAGACGAGGCTTGAAGTACTCATTCTTCCACCTTTGCAACTTCAGATATTTCTGATTTGATTTATGAGAGAAGAGATGAAGGGAAAATTTGGTCCCACTGGGCGTGCCAATTTGTTTGCATCAAATTTTAAAGTGATAGAAAATAAATTACAATCACAAAAAAATATGAAGAAACATAACTTTATTCATGCAGATAGCGGGTACTATTTTGTTCGTCCCTTGATTCTCCCCTTATAAGATTCTCCCATCATAAGATTTATCCATGATTTGAGGGCCGTTAGTGGCGTATTTCTCAAATTAGGATGATTTGGATTTAACCTGTATATGAATATTCCATCAATTTGTGGAATATATGCGATTTTCTTAATCTTTAAAAATACCCAAGAGTTTATGGGATATTTTGAGATGTCTATTAAGAGAATTTAGTACCATTTATATAGGCATGAACTAGGGTATAGGGTTGAGTAGCCTCCACGAATTCTAATTGAAACTGAACACACCTTCTAGAGTCCCAATTCGAATTGGACACGTCTGGAAGAGTCCCACAACATTTTAATGTCTACACATATCTCCCTCATACGAGCTCGAACATTAGCAAACTCGTTGGCACTGGAAAGATAATTCAATGACCTTCCATTTTATATCATGTAGCCCACTAACTCTTCATGTGCTGAAAGTTATGGTTGTTTGAAGTTGACCCAAAACTTATACATAGCATAACTTGCCAAAATTTCCAAATTCACTCTTTCCAAAAATGGTTCTTTCTAATTCTAGTTATTTCTAAGGCGAGATGTTACAATTTCTTTTCCAATTTTGTTTAGGACTTCTACTACTATAAATATGGTTGTAAATTTCATTTTTGGGCATTAGAAAATATTGGAGACAATTGGTTTTGGTTTTTGGAATTAGTTTGCAAACACTTTGGCACTTTAATTCCAGAAACTAGTTTATGCAATTTGCACTTTGAATTTCAATTCAAGATTTCGGGGTTCATATACTTTGATTGTAAGTTCATGATTCTTCCTAACAACAATAGGAATTGTGAATTCTCAAGCATGAGTAACTAAATTCACAACTAGGGTTTTGGGAACCATGAGCAAACAACATATGACTAATAAATAAGTAATTCTTGAATAGTCTTTATGCATGTATTGTTAATCTTTTCATCTACAAGTGTTTTTAGAGGTGCGCAATGTTAGAACTCGCCTTGTTCCGACTTACTTTACCAAGGGGGTATTGAATGAGAAAAAGATTAAACAATGGAGATTTAGTTAAGAATTTGCTGCTATCTAATAGTGTGACTTTATTTAGTTGATGTGAGGGTTAATACACAACTCAATTGAGACGATGATCAATCTGGGGTAAAGGTAAGGATTAGTAAAGCACACACCTGTAGACTTACCAAGTTGCGAGGTGAAAGTTCCTACTTAGATTACCAATCACTTAGGGATACCCAACTTATCAGCCTTGCATAACAAACACTAGGATAGAATTGTTGTTATTAGGAATACTGCGTTAAGAGCTTGTGGGGAACACATATACCCTAGTTTTCATCTTATATTGATATATCAAACCGTGAATCTTGATTACTTGTTACTTATTAAATCAAATAAACAATCTGTTACTTATTCTACAAATCCCCCCTTTAGTTACATTTCTCGAAAATAGTTTGACTAAAAAGAGATAATTGTGAGTTAAGTTTAAGTCTAAACCACATTCCTCGTGGGATCGATCCTAACCTTCAAGTTAGGTTCTTTATTTGGCAACGACCGCTTAGTCTAAACGATATTCCTCGTGGGATCGATCCTAACCTTCAAGTTAGGTTCTCTATTTGGCAACGACCGCTTATGCTCTATCGGGAACCAACTCCACAATGTGTTCATGGCAAAGTACTTTCTGGTGTCAAAGAAGTTGAATTACAAATACAAACTGAATAATTTCACGACACTACCTGGAGAGTCAGTAAGCAGTTCATGGGATAGGTTCACTGGATTCATGAGGAGTGTTCTGAATCACCGCATTGATGATGAGTCACTGAAAGAGTACTTCTACAGAGGATGGGATGACAATGGAGAATTTGTGTTAGATACTATGTTTGGAGGATCTTATGGTGACTGCATTTTTGAGGAGATTGTCGTAAAACATGAGAGGATCTCTCAAAAAATAAAGCGTGGAGCACTAGGAATGCATATACTCGTAGAAGCATGTTTGCTTTCCAAACTGTACCAAGTCAATCCAATGATGATATTCATGAAGAGATGGCTCAAATAAGGACTAAAATTGTCTTGGTATTAAAGCATGTGAGTAGAAGTGCAGAGAGAGTGAATGCAGTAAATTATCTGACTAGAACTCCACCACCGCCAGTTGAGGAGTACTACTATAAGGAGAATGCAAATTTAGTGAATGATCAAATGGGGGGTTTCCAAACCAATGCCAAGGGTTCCAATTCGGATAATTGACACCAAGGTCAAAACTATGGAAACTACAATCTAGAGGGAAACTATGTTCGGGATGGGAACTTCAATCATGATAACAATTACAACCGAAACAACTATGGAAACATGACTGAGAAGGGTAGGGCCTATGTTACACCAGGTAAAGAGAGGTTAGACCCAGTATGACTCGTATTGAGGATATGATGAAGAAGATGGTGAAGAGGTTTGACGCGACAGATGAGAATGTGAAGGAGATGAGTATTGATTTGTCTAGGATTGGTCAGAAAGTTGATGCCCATGCAATGTCGATCAAGCAACTTGAACAATAGTTTAGTCAGTTGTCTGCTACTGTGAACCCACGCCATAAAGACACACTTCCTAGAAATACAATCCAAAATCCTAAAAATGATGGGCATTGTATGGTAGCCACTACTTGTGGAGAAAAACAGACTATAGATTCCCCCATGCCGTCTGAGGTCAAATGAGTGATAGAGAAAGGTGCGAATGATATTGAGGTTACTGAAAATTCGAAAGACTAAACAGAAAAGGAAGTTGAGGTGACCCAAAAAGTTGTGCCCATGCCTAGACGTGAAAAAGACTGAAGAGGGAAAATATCATAGGTTCATCACTATGTTGAAGCAACTATCCATAAATGTACCTTTGTTAGAAGCTTTGGAACAGATGTTTGGGTATGCAAAATTCATGAAAGACTAGGGGACAAAAATGAGGGTTGTTAGTTTTCAGAATGAAGAGAAGTTGCAACATTGTAGTGCTATTGCCACTAGGTCACTTGTGCAGAAGAAAAAGGATCCTGGAGCTTTCAGTATTCCTTGTACCATTAAGATATTACACTTTGCGAAAGCTTTGTGTGACTTGTGTGCCAGCATTAATTTGATACCACTGTCGATTTATAAGAATTTGGGTCTAGGAGCTCCAAAGTCGACTGCAATGCGATTACTTATGGCTGATCGAACTGTGAAGAGGCCCATTGGAGTTCTTCAAGATGTCCTTGTGAAAGTGGAGTCATTCATCTTTCTGATACGCTCAAATTACACCTCCCTAAAGAAGTATATGCGATCGTTATCAAGTAAAGAACCCAACTTGGAGGCTGGGGTCGATCCCACGAGGATTATGGTTTAAACTTAAACTTAACTTACAATTATATTCTTTTAGTCAACGTACTTCCGAAACAAGTAATTAAAGGGGCGGATTTGTGAATGAAATTCTTGAAATTATGTGAACAATCAGTGAGCAAGATTCAAACTTTAGTTGTTATCAAGATGAGAGAGAAACTAGGATGTACGTTTTCCTCAGAAGCTCATAACGCGGTAATCCTACTAATAGTAATCATTTCCTAGTGTATTACATGGAAAGTGATAAGTTAGGTATCTCTAATTCCTTGGTCCGGCAACTAGAGAATTTCACCCCTCACCTTGGTCCGGCAACGTGTGTATAATTTACTAACCCTTAACGTTACCTCATATTAGACATCACATCGATGTATGACTTAATTTTCACCCTTGCACCAATCGAGATTAGACTATTAAATAGTATCACACTATATCTATGTTGATATATCTTTATTATTAACTACCTCCTTGTTCCGACAAGGAGCAGCAAGGCGAGTTCTAATGTTTGCAACCGCTAAAAAGACTTCTAAATGAAAGAATTATCAATGCATGCAATAATACTATTCAAGAATTCCTTAGTTACAATTCATACTTTGTTAATCGCTCATGGTTCCCCCAACACTAGTTGTGGATTTAGTTACCTATAGTAGTAAGAACACAATTCATATTTTTAGATGAATAAATCATGAACTTACGTAATGAGAAGAATAAACCCAGAATCTCAACTTGAATTTCAAAGTCAAAATCTTCAAAACGAACTTAAGAAACAAAGAATTTCAAAAATTGGAAGTTACTCTCCGAAGCCAAAAACTAGAACAAAAGTAATAAAGTCGAACCCTAAAAATGGGGTTTACATGCCCTATATATAGAAAAACAAGGCCCAATTAAAAAGGAAACGAAATAAGGAAATAATGTTTCAGGACGCGGTTTCGATTTACGACACTGACCTATGGACCGTGGATTGACCTACTATTTGTAGGTCCCTTTTGTGGTTCAGGACTTGGGCAAATTTTCCAACTTCAAAAAATCTTCATCTCTGATGCTATCGACGGATCAACGGTACAGACCGTGGTTCAATCAACGATCAATCCACGGTCTGTGGATCCTCCTCCGTAGCTCCATACTTAGAATCTTCAAAATCAGATACTGGAACCCCCTCTTTGAATCATTTGACGGATTTGCAGGGCGGCCCGTAGGTCGATCTACGGTCTGTCGTTTTCAACCGTGTTTCCACACTTGGTCAAGAATTCCCTGATTTTCCTTCAGCCTTGCCTTCCCATGTACGTCTACCATCTTCGAGGAGTGACTGGACCTACGGTCCATAGTTCACGTCCATAGATGCCCTTTTCTACACATTCTTCAGTTGTGTCTCTCAACTTCCACGTCTGAATTTATTTCCTGCAAACATGATAAAAATACATTAATACCAATACAACATGGCCCTAGACACACACACCTCTTAAGTGAAATGTATTAAAAATACTGTAAACTCACGGTATATCAACACCCTCAACTTAAATTCGTTGTTTGTCCTCAAGCGACACACTAAGACTCTAAACGACACTTGTGTAGAAGCAAGCATTCAAGCTCAATCAATCACATGGCTCTCTATCCCGACTCTCTTTTTGAGTGCAAATCTTTTATCTTAGACTCAACAAGTTACCTCATGCGGATCAAAATATGACAAAGATCGACCAATCAACACACAACATACACCTTTTTTGCTATCACCAAGATACCAACTTTCCGACAACGTAACTAGTGCCCTTACTTCAAACGAAATCCTTTTTTTACACAATGAATATGATTTTGAGTACAAGGATTCATTCAACACTCACGCTTAGAAGTAATGTCAAGTATAGTTAGTTCTCAATACCGTAGGCTTGCCCTTATTTTTACTGCTTAGACTCTCCAAACTAGTTGCTAGGATCACTATAGGACTTTTCTTAGCTTGTAACATTGGCTCGGGGTCAGGTGTGGTATATTTAGGTACTTTTTAGTGGGTTTCTACCCTCCCTGATATTACGTTGGCTATTTACCTCTTCCTTGACCTATTTTTGGCAACTTTTCATCTAACTTTCTTTCCCTTCTTTCTTTGCAACATGGATGTGACTTTAGACTCTTTTTTTTATTCTTTTCTTTCACTCTCTTCTTGTTTTATTTCTTTCAACACTTTTCTTTTGCCTCTTTTGCACAAAGTCACATCCTCTTCCATACTCTTTCTCTTTTCAACACTAAACTCTTTTCATACCCTTTTTTCCATTTGGTTTCCTTTTTCATAGCCACCCTCAACCTATAAATTTTGCATTAGTTGAGGTGCACAATGTCCGATGTCGGACCTAGGCCAAGATCAAGGTAACTTTTGGGCTTAGCCACTCTCAACTTAGGCTTTTGGCCTAAGTCAAGGTGCATATGTCCAAGGAGGGACCGAGGCCAAGACAATGTTTTTAAGGAAAGTTGAGTAAGGTGAATCAAAATAATTAGTCAATTTTAGGCTCAAATATTTGAATCAAACGGGAATAATGCTATCATTTGGTTAGATCATTTTAGGATTAAGTGGACTAATTTGAACAATGGCCTATGATGACTTCCTAACTTCTTGCCTAGATTATCTTAGCAGGACCAACGGGGGCAAGTTCTAGATTGGCACAAAACTATTTGAACAATCAACCATTCTCACACACTCTTGGCACATAGCTTTATTATCAGATTATCAGATTACCCAGTTCATGTTTTTAGCTTAAGTCATGAGATCAAGTCGGTTCTTTATCATGTCATACTCAGAGCCAACACATTCAACACATTCTAGCCTACAAATTTTAGCACATGTCACAAATTTTGGACGGGCATCATTTTTCTTTCTTAATTATGTCATCATGCTTCATTCTTTCTCATGGTTCTACACATAGAATCCTAACACATGCCAGTTCAATAGAAACTAAACAGTCTCTTAGGGAAAAAGAACACCGGCAAGAAAACCCCAAGAGAGGATTATGAGTTGGGTTACTCAGACTTCACCCTATCACTCACAATCCATTTACTCCACCCCCAACAAAATACAGTGCAATTATCCCCAATGCACAAAAATAAGTAATAAAGAGTAGGGTGAAGGTGAAGCAAACATGTGGCGCAAATGCGCCGAAGAACTCAACAAGCTGGTGGGTCTGGTTTCCCGGAGCCCGCTGGAACAACACTTGGGTCACCCTCAGTAGTGCCCACATCATCTATCACAGCACCATCAGTAGTACTATCAGTCACTCTAACTGAACCCTCAGTGGTGCTAACATCATCTCCCACGGCAGTCAGGGCCTTAGTGGTAGGGCTAGAACTTGAGGCTCTAATAATACTCTCATGATCCCTCTGCTGGTGCAACTCTTCATCTACAATAGAGGCTCTCCTAGCCTGCTCATTATGTTGGCGTTACCGCTTCCTAGCTCGAGCATCCTCAGTGGTGTCAGAAATGTGACTAGACCGGTGCCTCTTCCTTCGAGCATGGGTGGGATCGGGCAGCGTTATGTCATCGCTGAATAAGGCATCAAGCATGGTGTTATCAGCCAATGCAATAGGTGCAAACTTTGGCTCATCTGTGGGAGGGACAATGATAGCATCAAGGTCGGCCCAGAGACTGTCCAACTCGGTTCGGATAAAGGAGAGATCTGTGAAGAGGGCCGGTCGTTCAATGACTCTCAATTCGAAGCCATCCAGGTGCTTATGAATGGCCTAGACCTTCTGGTCCAGCATGGTCTCCATCCTCTGCTCCATTCTAACCTCACACTCTGCAATAGACTTCTACATCCATCGCTTCACATGATGAAACGATGTGGCCATCTGAGCCTCCAATTTCTGAACATGAGCCAAGGGCACCACATCAACTCCTGGAGATAGGGTGACTCTGGATGAGCTAAGGTCCCGACTAGCGGACTCAGATGGGGAGGCCAGGGCATCATCAGTGTGGGATGGAGGAGCATGTTCATCACCCTACATCTTCTCCACATCATCTACTAAATCTGCTCCCAAATGAGATACATTGACCTGCGGCTCTCAGTGTGGTACCGCCACATTCACCTAATCCTGAATCAGGCCTATATTTAGGGTCCCCATTGCCTGGATCAACTTTTTACAATGCCAGATCGACACTCCAGAGTCCCTGCATAACTGAAAGATGAGGCAAGGAAAAGGGTAAGTGGTGGAGGACTTAAAAGCCCTCTCATGAATCTCCGCAATGATCATGCAGGCAAAATCAATCTGGAACCCTGCAACCAATGTTGCTACCATAACCGCGCGGTCCCAAGGGATTACATTATCAGCCTTCGTGGGAGAAACCCGATTCCATACCAACAACCAGAAAAACTTAGCCATAAATGTGAGAGTAGCCTTCTTGACACTTAAGCCTAGAGTGGTGACCCAATCGTCTCGCTCTCCGTCAGTAGCAATATAATGAGCCAGCCAGTGTAATACAATCTCCATTTTCTTGGCACTCTAGTGGAACTCCCTGCCCCTCACAATGTCCCATATGTAGTAAAATTAGTCCATGTTGAGTAACCAAGTATGGACACGGCCGTAGAGGAACCGGCGGATGGTGATCTCAGAGATATCCACAGAAAACTCACGCACTAGTATCTTCTTGAGTGTTGTTCGAGCTCTGGGATTGGCATATCTGTGAATAGAGCCTCGAAGAGTGGCTGCGTCGGAAGCATAGAACTCCATCACGATCTCCTCGCTATATGTTCCTGGTTCCTTGCCCATCCACTAATACTTATTATGTTGAAAGAGCTGGTGGATGTCGGGTACAATGTGTAGCCTCCCTGTGAGAACTATGCGCTCCCCTGTGATTAACTGGGCCATCTTTTCTTTTTCATTCAACATCTTGGCATCCCTATAGATTTTCTATTGGCCCTCCACGCACCATCTATTTGGCTTCTCAGCAACCGGAGCATGGTCGTTGTTTTGTGGCACTAGGACTTCCTCCGAACTAGTAGCCTCATCAGATGAGGCATCCCGACCATGTGAACTTGAGCCTGTGGCGGACCCAGAAGCAAACCCTTTAGCAGAGGCGGACTCAAAACCGGAAGTAGACCCAGTTGGTGACTGGGATGTTGTGGCTGATGTCCTTCAAGTGGAGGGGGACATATTCAGGGTCTTTTGCAGCATCATTGTCCTTATCGATTAGCCGACAACTTAGAGCCGTTGATTTGGATGTACCTTTAACGGCTATAGATTTCAACGAGCCTATTGTACCTCTGGACGAAAAATTAGTACTAATTTAACCTAAAAACACACAAATAAAATTAGAACAAAGAATGTACAAAATAAAAAATAACAAAATTTTAGACAGTGGCCACCTACGGTGGGTATCTACGGTCCGTAGGTTGACCTACGGTCCATGGATCCCCTCCGTAGGTCATAAGTCCCAAAAGGTTGGGCCTTGATGGGAACCACGGATGTGCTGAACGGTCTGTAGATTGATCTATGGATCGTAGTCCACCTCCGTGGTTCCACACTTAGTGGAATTGCTTTCTTCCACAGGCCACAAACCTGATCTACGGTACATAGACTGATCTACGGTCCATAGACGGGGTCTCGTGGATCCAGTCTGTGTCAGGTATTAGACACTCTTCCTTTCAAGACCATTTTTTATCAATTCAAACCATTGACCTTAGCCTAATCATGAATTTCAACATAATTTATGCTAGTTTGTCATCCCAAGGGTTCCAATTACTCAATTTTCAACTGATATTGCATACGAGGCTAGGAACCCTAAGTTGAAAGCTGCATTTAGACTCTTATTACACTAGTTTTACACATTACAGAGACAACACAATCACAATCTATCGTCCTAAGGGTGTTTTTAATTTGAGTTTAGCATGCAATTTCATACAACAACTACCCAAGGTCAAGAGCCCCTTCCTGACTTTCTATAACAACAATGAACCGGAATTCAAAGTGAAGGGAAAGTCGATTACCTTACAAGCAAAGGAAATGTGTGATTGTGTGATGACTCTAGACTTCCAACAACTTCTAACTCGCCTTTCGCACCGAACCCGGATTCCGTAACCTCTGGGAATTTGGAATGAAGGAATTTAGGAGAGAAGAGAGTTAATGGGGAATATGAGAGAATGAATGTGGAGAGATTAATGGGGGAATGGTGGTAATATGGAGGAATATTAGGATTTTGAGGGGTCTAGAAAAAGTTAGGAGGAAAATATGTGCAGTGGGGAATAATTTGAAAAGGGGGGGTTTTATTTAAAAGAGGTGTGGGTCGGGTCATGCAGAATTAGGGTTTGGACCCTTGAGACCACGTCTACGGTCCGTGGGTCGACCTACAGTCCGTAGATGGGTTCCGTAGGTCATTTTTACACTTAGGAAAATCTAGAAGTCTTACTTGGGATTCGTAGACCTCAGCACAGACCTTTTCTGTAGATTTTTGCTTTTCACCCCTGCACATGTAGCAACCATTAGGTCTTTCTTTTTACATTTTCTGGACACAGATCCTACGCTATATCAAGCCAACACTAAAACAAATATAAAGCACCTATCTAAAGGAATACAGAAAAGAAAATAAAAAAAGAAACTACTAAACCGAAAAGAAGAACCTATGGTTGGCTAGATTGTGCATCTTAGGTTGCCTCCCAAGAATCACTTGATTTAACGTCGCGGCACGATGCAGTCCTCTTGATTACTCAGACTTCATCAAGATAGTAGGCCTCAACAACTTCTTGCACACTTTACGCATTTCCCAGATAGATCTTGGTCTGTTGCCCAGTTAACTTAAACCTTGTTCCCTCATTGTTCTCAAGCTCCACCACTCCATGTGGGAGCACTTGAGTGACTAAGAATGTCCCGGTCCACTTGGACTTGAGCTTGCCCAGAAACAAGCACAACCTAGAGTTAAATAGAAGCACAAGATCACCCATAACAAATTCTCGCTTTTCAATCCTTTGATCATGATACTTCTGTAACGACCCTAAAAACAAACTAGTGAAACTAGAGACTAACGTGTGTGCGTTTGTGTTCGTCATGAGTTTTGATAGTGTTTGATGGTGTCCCGAGTCATAGTTGAGGGGTTTAAGGGTCAAACGTCAAGGTACGACTCCCCATAGATCACCCTAGGGGTCCTTGAGGAGGACCCTAAGGCTAACCCCCAAGACCCCAAATAAAGTTTGGAGTCACCAAAATGTGGTGACCTACGGATGGGGTTCACGCCCCGTAGGTCCATCTATGGTTCGTGGATGGCCTTCGTAGGTCAAACCTTGTTGAAGCCTTGAACACCAAGCCCCAGACACAAACCACAGACAGTCAGGACAGTCCGTGGACCCATCTACAGTCCGTGGACCCATCTACTGTCCGTGGATTGGGTCCGTGGACCATGCATGTGCAATCCGTCTTGGGTTTGGCTAAGGCAAGGGTCATTTGATAAATTGATTATTAATTGTTTTAAGTGCATGGACGGTTATTTTAGGGTAATTAAGGTATTTTAAGAGTATTAAAACATTTAATTGGTATTTTAGATTTCATTATTCACTTTTTCCCAAATCAAAACCCTTCTCTCCCAAAAAGTTCTCTCTAGAAACTCCTTTGGAGATCAAGGTTAAGTTCAAGCTAGGGTTGTTGATTTCTAGGTTATTCTTCTTCAATGTAGAGGGTTTTTCAAGTATAAAGTATGGTGATCCTTGATCCTTGATTAATCTTTCATTCAAGGAGTCAAATCAAAAGAGATTTCCAGGTCTTTCAATAATAAAAAATCCTAGTTTCTAATTTGAGAATGGGTTCATTGGTAAAGCGTTTTTAAAGTCATTTTAATGATGAATTGATGTTTTATTAAGTAATTAAATATGATTTTATATGGAATTCCTTCAAGAATCCATGTTTTCTCTAAATCTCTTGTGTATGGAAATTTATTGGGAATTGGTTGATTATTGAAGTATAATGAATAGTATGTGTTTATATGATGTTATTTAATGAATTCATGTCATTAATTATGCCTTTATATGGTGAATTGTTTATGTGTTTGTGATATGAGGATCATGGCCTTGAAGGGCAAGTTATGAATGAGATTATGTTGAATTGCTTACGTTGATGGTGAATTGGTTATGGAATGATGCCAATTACCTTTTCTCTTGTAGTATCTTCAATCTATGGGTTGATATGGAGTTATATTGATATAGAATTGTGATATATTGATGTGTGATCCACTTATACTGGAGGTGGTTACTTTTATGCACTTTATGATATATAATTGATATATGTCTGTTTATACCTTGTATGTAATGGATCCATGTGTGATAAATACGTGAAGTATATGGGTGTGTCATCTGAATGAAAGTAATAGGATTATGTATAGTAGATAATTGTTTTGATTTGAAAGGCTACTGCTCAATTCTACACTAATGAAAGAATGAATGCATGAGGTTGATCTATTGTGAAAGGTTCTCCTAAGTAATGTAATGTATTGATGTACATTGATTGGTAGACCTAGGGCATCCTCTCCTTGTGTAAATGAATGTGATGTGAATAATGTATCTAAGGATCGGTAGACCTAATGTCTGTATCCCTTCTATGAATGGTAATTGATAAACCATGAAATCGGTAGACCTAATGGTGATTTGCCCATCTCCTGGGTGAAATGATGAACCTTGGACCGGTAGGCTTAAGGCACCCTTAAATGAAGAATCGGTAGGCCTAAGGCACCCTTCCATGGGGATTTAATGAGCTATCCTTATAATTACCCTGACTCAGTAGGCCAAAGGGGCACCCTCTCATGTGTAATAATGTTAACGAAATAAACTACTCTATGGGAATGGAGGCTAAGCACCGAGAGGATTTGGTAAAATGGAAACTCTCCCAATGTTTAGGCAAGGGATTCAATGAACATCTTTATTATCCCTTAACTATGTGCCCACATAGGATAGCTAAGGGATCCACCAAGCTAGCAAACACTTAGTTCTACCTTAGGCAGGTAGAACACCTTTCTTTGGTGTGGGTTTATATGACAACGGATTCAATGACTTAGCTATCATGGTCTATGGGGGTTAAACGCCTATTCCCATCACGTGATATGTGCATTATGGTTATTTGAGGAGTTCTACAAAGTATGGATAGTAGTATTGGATGATATACATACATGGCACGAGTAGGCTTCAAGAGTGTCATAGCGAGTTCTCTAAGTCTTCAAGACTAATGAATGAAAGTCCTTTAAATGGAACAAATGAAAAATGTTTACTTATTGACTAAATGAAATGATGAATGAGTAAATTATATTGATGAAATGAGTTACCTAGCATGTTATGATGAACTGTAAAGGTTCTTGTCTATTGTAGCCTTGACGAATACCTAGGTGTGGTATGAAGAGGTAGTATGGGCTGCCACTTCATGTCTTACTTAGGTGTGTCTTAGGGTAACTTTAGATTGAGGTCCTAAGATGATGAAATGACTTACTTTATGAATATGATTATGTGTTGTATATTGGTACTACTTGAGCATGATACTTGTAATGTGAAGCGTAATGAATGGTAAGTCACTCTTGGGTAGTCTTGATGTGGTATCTAGTATGGAGGGTGGTATGGGACTCTCTTCATGCATTGCACAAGGTATAGTATTAAGGGTTACCTAAGTTAAAGTCTAAATGTGAAGAATGTCGTATATGTTGGTTATGATGTATTCTATGCTTTTACGCCTATTACTTGTGATATTTCTCAAAAGAAAACATATTCATGGTTTCTAAACCAAATGTCCATTTTAAGCGTATTTTTGCATGGTCATCAGACTTAGTACATTTTGTGTGCTAATCCATATTTCTTCTATTTTCTACAAAGTGTAGGTTCCGGTAAGTGATTGGTTCTAGCTAAGGTTGAAGTGCTTGGATAGAGTTTTCCTCCAAGACTTGGTATGTCCTCATAGATCGAAGACAAGGACTTCTATTGTTTTAGTTCTTTTTTGTTTTAGACTTTTGTCTAAGTTTTCTATTGTAAAGGGCTGTGACCCTATCTTGTTAAAGTTTGTCTAAGATTGTCATGTGAGACTTAGTATTTCCGCTGCTTTATAAATGAGACTTTTAATAGTTTGGTGTTAAATAACTTTTAATTCTGCACTATTTCTATTATATATGTGATGAATGAATGCTATGGGGCTTTTATAAGATCCCTTCTGGGTCGAGTACGCCGTGTTACGACTAGGAGGTGCTCTCGGTTCGTAACAACTTCTTCATATTATCCTTGTACAAGGCTGAACTTTCATAAGCTTTTAGGCGAAACTCATCAAGCACATTCAAGTCACTCATTCTCTGATTTGATGCGGCGCCCCAATCCAAATTTAGCTTTTTTAGCGCCCACATAACCTTATGCTCTAGCTCTACCGGCAAATGACAAGACTTCCCATATACAAGTTGGTAGGGGGACATACCTACGGGAGTCTTGAATGCGGTGCGATAGGCCCAAAGAGCATCATCAAGCTTCCTTGACCAATCAGTTCTATTAGCATTCACAGTCTTAGCCAAAATCTGCTTGATCTCTCTGTTGGACACTTCAACTTGCCCACTAGACTGCGGATGGTAAGGAGTGGCCACATTGTGGCGAATGCCATATTTCTCAAGTAGCGCCTTGAACGACTTTTTACAAAATTGGGAACCTCCATCGCTGATAATCGCCCTAGGTCTACCAAATCTGGAGAAGATATTCCGTTTCAAGAATGCGGTGACACTTTTACCTTCATTGTTGGGAAGCACAATTGCTTCCACCCACTTCAACACATAATCAACCGCAACAAGAATATACTTCATCCCATGTGAACTCACAAATGGACCCATAAAATCAATGCCCCATACATCGAACAAATCTATCACCAATATAGGATTCATAGGAAGCTCTTGCCTCTTTGAAATCCCTCCTTCTCTTTGGCAACAATCACAAGACTTGGTAAAATCATGCGCATCTTGGTGGATGGTAGCCACACTGCAAGATTTTATGCAGTTTGAATACCACTGTGATGCCCACCAACAGGCAATGAATGGCACGCCTATAGTATACTCAACATCTCGACCGCAGGCATACAACGACGAA
The DNA here is from genome assembly GCA_029582725.1 of Solanum chiquidenum. Classification (NCBI taxonomy): domain Eukaryota; kingdom Viridiplantae; phylum Streptophyta; class Magnoliopsida; order Solanales; family Solanaceae; genus Solanum; species Solanum chiquidenum. The sequence continues at coordinate 19,942 of JAJOOS010002836.1, read as the reverse complement.
TAATCCTATCAGCACAACTACGATACAAGTAAGATTCATCCCAAAAGAACTTCTTCACTTCATGCATAAACATTTTCCTTTGGTGACAAGACAAATCCGATGGCACTATATAACTTGCCAAGTAGGTACCAAAGTCTGCGAACCAAGGAATTAGATCATGAGAAGCAGTCAATACATGTTCATCTGGAAATGCATCATTAATTTCAGCCCTATCACCAAGCTTGAGCATAGCTTCTTCCTCCAATCTAGACAAGTGATCGGCAACCTAATTTTCTATCCCCTTTAAATCTTTTATCACAAAGTCAAAATTTTGCAGCAACAACACCCATCTAATCAACCTCGGTTTTGCATCCTTTTTAGCCATCAAATACCTCAATGCAGAATGGTCAGTATGCACAATGACCTTAGTACCAAGCAAGTAGGATCGAAATTTCTTGAATGCGAAAATCACTGCAAGAAGTTCATGTTCATTCACTGTATAGTTCTTTTGAGTCACATTTAGAGCTTTGCTAGCATAGTAAATCGGATGAAGAATCTTCTCTCGCCTTTGTCCCAATACCACACCAAGCGCCACTCCACTCGTATCACACATTACCTCAAACGGTTGTCCCCAATCCGGTGAAATAATGATAGGTGCAGTAACTAACTTCTCCTTCAACTCTCCAAATGCTCTCAGACAAGCATCATCAAAATCAAACTTATACTCTTTTTCGAGCAGTTTGCACAATGGATGTGCAATTTTGGATAAATCCTTGATGAACCTCCTATAGAAACATGCATGCCCAAGAAAACTTCTAACACCTTTAACAGATATAGGTGGTGGAAGCTTTTTTATTACCTCAACTTTTGCTCTATCAACCTCAATACCCTTCTCAGAGATTCGATGACCCAGAACTATCCCTTCTTTCACCATGAAGTGGCACTTCTCCCAATTGAGCACATGATTGAACTCTTCACACTGTTTGAGCACCTCGGCCAAATGGTCCAGACAACGATCAAAGGAGTCACCTACCACAGAGAAATCATCCATAAATACCTCAATAGTGTCCTCCACCATATCAGAAAATACCAATGTCATACAACGCTGGAAGGTCGCTAGAGCATTACACAACCCAAATGGCATCTGTTTGAATGCGAAAGTCCCATAAGGACAAGTGAAGGTGGTCTTGTCTTTGTCTTTCGAGCTTATATAAATATGATTGTAGCCCAAATAACCATCAAGGAAACAATACCAACCCTTACCCGCAAGTCGATTCAACATCTGATCCATGAACGACATAGGAAAGTGGTCCTTTTCTGCCCAAGCATTCAATTTCTGGTAGTCCATGCAGACTCTCCATCCAGTCACGGGCCGCATTGGAACAAGCTTGTTTCTCTCATTAGGTACCACAGTAATCCCACCTTTCTTGGGCACATACTGAACAGGACACAGACACAACTACTATCTGCAATGGGATAAATAACTCTAGCATCCAACCACTTGATGATTTCTTTCTTAACTACCTCTTGCATAAGTGGATTTAGTCTTATTTGGTGCTCAATGCTAGGCTTGTTATCCGGTATGAGTTGAATTTTATGAGAACAAATACCAGGAGAAATCCCAATAATGTTGGCAATAGTCCACCCAATAGCTCGCTTAAACCTCCTCATAATGGAAATCAATGCCTCAACTTGTGCCACATTCAAATATGCCGCAATGATGATCGGTAAAGTACCATATTTCCCTAATAATATATACCTCAAATGTTGATGGTAGAGCCTTAAGCTCCAATTTTAAAGCCTCTTCAATAGACGGTCTAGCAGGTGGAGAGTCGTGATTCGTAATGTCTAAATCCATTCTCTTTGGTTTTGAACATAATTCAAACCTTTCAAGTGCGGCGACCAATTCATCATAGTCTTTAATACCATCACCCTCAAAGTTCATCATTACCGCTGCTAGTGCATCAACACCCAACCTCTCTTCAATAGGCACCTCAGAACCACTCTCTACAATATGTGTTACCATAGATATTGATTTGAGCTCACTACTCTGCTTCATGGACCTAGAGATATTGAAAGTTACCTCTTCATTGTTCAATCGGAACTTCACCTGCCTTTTCTTCATATCAACCAAGGCGTGCGCAGTGGCTAAGAATGGTCTCCCAAGGATAATGGGAACCTCAAAGTCAACATCACAATCAAGTATCACAAAATTCGACGGAAAGATAAAAGACTCCACTTTCACTAGTACATCTTGGAGCACACCAATGGGCTTATTCACAGTTCTATCGGCCATAAACAGTTGCATCACAATCAGTTTTGGATCCCCTAAACCCAACTTCTTGTAAATAGCCAATGGCATCAGATTGATACTAGCACCCAAATCGCACAATGCCTTTGCAAAATGTAGCAACCCAATGGTACAAGGAATAGTGAAGGCCCAGGATCATCCTTCTTTTGCACAAGGAACCTTGTAGCAATAGCACTACAATGTTGCAACTTATCATTATCCTCAAAACTCACGGCCCTCTTTTTAGTTACCATGTCCTTCATAAACTTCGCATACCCAGAATTTGCTCCAAAGCTTCTATCAACGACACATTGATGGAAAGATGCTTCAACATACTAATAAACATGTGGTATTTGCCTTCTTCAGTCTTCTTTACTAACCTCTGTGGGAAAGGAGGTGGACGTCTAGGCATGGGAACAACTTTCTGAGTTATCTCCGTTTCCTTCTCTATCGCATTCCCAGACTCTCCATTTACCTCAATCACATCATCATTTTTACTAGCCTCAACTTCAAACCTAGATGACATAGGTGGATCAATGGTCTGCTTACCCCCTCGAGTAGTGACTACCATACAATGCCCTTCATTCTTTGGATTTTTTCTGGTGTTGCTAGGAAGTGTGCCAGGTTGACGTGTGTTTATTATAGTAGACAACTGAGTCATCTGTAGCTCAAAATTCTTGATCGACACTAAATGGGCATCAACTTTTGACCAACACCAAACAAGTCATTTCGCATCTCCTTCACATTATCATCAGTCGCATCAAACCTCTTCATCATCTTCTGCATCATATCCTCAATACGTGATATATTACCTTCAGCTTCCCTATTACCAGATTCCCAATTTTGAGGAGGGACATAAGGCCCAACCCAATCATTTATGTCGCCATAGTTGTTCCGGTTGTAGTAGTTGTCGTGATTATAGTTCCCATACCGGACATAATGACCCTCTCGGTTGTAGTTTCCATAGTTCCGACCTTGGTTTCCTTGACCTTGGCACCAATTATCTGTATTGGAACCTTGGGCGTTGGCTCGGAAACCCCCCGTCTGATCATTCACCGCATAAGTATCCTCTTCATAGTAATATTCCTCAACCGGTGGTGGATTTCTAGTCAAATAATTTACAGCATTTACCTTTTCAGTATCTCCGCTTACATGCTTCAACACCAACCCCAGTTTGGTCCTCATCTGATCCATCTACTCACGAATATCATCGGTAGATTGGTTAGTTATATCTTGGACTACAAACGTGTTTCTCCCAGTATCTAATTTTCTAGTGCTCACACTTTATTGTTTTGGGAAATCTTCTCCAGTTTCTCTGCTATCTGCTCAAAAGTGCACTCACCATATGAACCTCCAGCGATAGTATCAAGCACCGCCTTACTATTGTCATCCTGACCTCAGTAGAAGTATTCCTTCAGCGATTCATCATCAATGCGGTGATTCGGAACACCTTTTATGAAAGAACTGAACATGTCCTAAGACCTACTCACAGACTCTCCAGGTAGTGCTACGAAGTTGTTGAGTTTATCTTTGTGGTTCATCTTCTTTGACACGGGAAAGTATCTTGCCAAGAACACCTCAGTTAATTATTCCCATATGTAGATTGAGTTATAAGGAAGCTCAGTAAACCACACAGCAGCATCGCCGGTCAATGATAGAGTGAATATTCGTAATCCAATGACATCCATATCCAAGTCCAGTCTACCCACACAACTTTTGCAAACACTCCTCATCTTGTCTACATGAGCCTGTGGATCCTCCGATGCCAAACCAGCAAACAAACCCCTCGTTGTAAGCATCTGCATCAAACTGCTGGTCACCATAAATGTATGCCCCGGTGGTAGAGAGGGAAGGACAAGAGGTCCTTCAAATTCGGCGGCATTAAAGTTGACCCTATAGGTATCACGCAATCTTGGTCCAAGTGGATCATGTACGCTCAATGCATCTCCCAGTAGATTCTCTGCTTGAACCTGATTATTCTCATCACCAATCCTTGGAGGCTTCAACCCAACTCCATCACCTAAATTTCCTCCGATAGGATTGACTGGGACTCTTTGGTTATCCATTCTTCGCAAAGTTTGTTCAATTCTGGATCGTAAGGAGTAAGTGGTTTACCTTGCCAATATGTACTTGGCATACACTAGAATAGGAACCTGAGAGAAACAAAAACAAAATAAAAATAAAAATTAGGAAATATTTTACTAAAGTTCAATAATGTAGTTAAACTTCATCGAAAAGTCGTAGTCCCCGGCAGCGGCACCAAAATTTGATACGCTCAAATTACACCTCCCTAAAGAAGTATAAGCGATCGTTATCAAGTAAAGAACCCACGAGGAATATGGTTTAGACTTAAACTTAACTTCCAATTTTATTCTTTTAGTCAACATACTTCCGAAATAAGTAATTAAAGGGGGGGGGGGATTTGTGAAAATAATTCAGGAAATTATGTGAACAATCATTGAGAAAGATTCAAACTTTAGTTGTTATCAAGATGAGAAAGAAACAAGGTTGTACGTGTTCCCCATAAGCTCATAACGCGGTAATCCTAGTAATAGTAATCCTTTCCTAGTGTATTATATGCAAAGTGATAAGTAAGGTATCTCTAATTCCTTGGTCCGGCAACTAGAGAATTTCACCCCGCACCTTCGGCTACGTGTGTATAATTTACTAACCCTTACCTTTACCTCATAGTAGACATCACATCAATGTATGGCTTAGTTTTCACCCTCGCACCAATCAAAAATTAGACTATTAGATAGTATCACACTAAATCTATGTTGATAATTATTTTCTTATTAAGTACCTCCTTGGTCCGGCAAGTAGCAACAAGGCGAGTTCTAACGTTTGCAACCGCTAAAAAGACTTCTAAACGAAAGAATTATCAATGCATGCAATAACACTATTCAAGAATTACTTAGTTACAATTCATACTTTGTTAATCGCTCATGGTTCTCACAACCCTAGTTGTGGATTTAGTTACCCATAGTAGCAAGAACATAATTCATATTTTTAGATGAAGAAATCATGAACCTACGTAATGAGAAGAATAAACCCAGAATCTAAACTTGAATTTCACAGTCAAAATCTTCAAAGTGAACTTAGGATATCAAGAATTGCTAAAGTTGCAAGTTAATCTCCAAAGCCATAAATTAGAACAAAAGTAATAAAGTCTAACCCCCAAAAATGAGGTTTACATGCCCTATATATAGAAAAACAAGTCCCAACTAATAAGGAAACGAAATAAGGAAATAATGTTTCAGGACGCGGTTTCGATCTACGACACTGACCTCCGTGGATTGACCTAAGGTACGTAAGTCGCTTTTGTGGTTCAGGACTTGGGCAAATTTTCCAACTTAAAAAAATCTTCATCTCTGACGCGATCGACGGATCAACAGTACGGACCTTGGTTCAATCCACGATCTGTGGATCCTCTTCCGTAGCTCCATACATAGAATCTTCAAAATCAGGTACTGGAACCCCCTCTCTGAATCATTTGATGGACTTGCAGGATGACCCGTAGGTCGACCTACGGTCCCTCATTTGCAACTATGGTTCCACAATTGGTCAAGAATTCCTTTATTTTCCTTTAGCCTTGCCTGCCCATCTACGTCTACTATATACGGGGCGTGACTGGACCTACGATCCGTAGTTCACGTCCATAGATGCCCTTTTCTACACATTCTTCAGTTGTGTCTCTCAACTTCCACGTCCGAACTTATTTCCTGCAAACATGATAAAAATACATTAATACCAATACAAAATGGCCCTAGACAAACACAACTCTTTAGTGTAATGTATTAAAAGTACCGTAAACTCACGATATATCACTTTCCAGCAGACTTTGTGATCTTAGATTCTTTGGTTGATTTTGAGGTTCCCATCATCTGAGGGAGACCATTTCTTGCTACTGGCATGTGTTGGTTGATATGGAGAGAGGGCAGATGAAGTTTCAACCAAATAATCAGGAGGTAACTTTTAACATCTGTAGGTCTATGAAGAATGAAAGTGATCTTAAGTCGGTATCAGTGGTAAATCATGCGGTGGAGAAGGAATATGAAGTGTCCATTGAAGAGAGGTTAGGTGTTGAGGTATTAACAGTTGTGATGATGAATTTTGACAGTGATGGTATTGATGACTATGATGAGATAGTTGTTGCACTTGATAGGTTCGAGTTTTGTTTCAAGCCAAAATGGTTGGAATTAGACATGAAGATTCGAGACACCCCATCTGCGAAACCATCTATTGATGAACCTCTAAAACTAGAAATTAAGGTTCTTCTATCCCATTTGTGGTACGTATTCTTGGGACAAAATAGCACTTTGCCTGTAATCATTGTTGCTAACTTAAGTGAAGGGAAATTACATGCCTTGGTATCGATACTGAAGCAGTTTAAAAGAGCTATAGGATGGACTATTACGGACATTATTGGGATTCCTCTGGGCATTCGTTCTTGCAAAATTTAACTCATGCCGGACACCAAGCCAAGTATTAAGAGTCAATGGAAACAAAATCTCCCTGTGAAAGAGGATGTGAAAAAGGAGATCATTAAGTTGTTAGATGCTGGAGTTATATATCATATTGCCGATAGTAGTTGGGTTTGCCCATATCAGTGTGTGCCAAAGAAAGGAGGAATCACTGTGATTCCCAATGCTAAAAATGAGCTTGTTCTAGTGAGGTTGGTGACTGGTTGGAGACTGTGTATGGACTACCGCAACTTAAATGGATGGATCAGATTCTAGATCGTCTTACTAGTAAGGGATGGTATTTTTTTTAATATGGGTATTCGGGCTAAAATTAAATCACCATAGCTTCGGAAGATGAAGAGATAACCATCTTCACTCGTCCTTATAGGACTTTCCCCTTCAAAAGGATGCCATTCAGGTTATCTAATGCTCCAACGACATTTTAACGGTGTATGATGTCGATAGTTTCAAATATGGTGGAGGACACGGTAGAGGTATTTATGGATGATTTCTCTATGGAAGGTGACTCATTTGATAACTGTTTGACACATTTGGCTGAGGTACTAAAACGGTGCGAAGAGTGCAATCTTGTGCTCAACTTGGAAAAGTCCCACATTATGGTGAAAAAGGGTATAGTTTCTGGTCATCAAATTTCACATAGATCTATTAAGGTTGATAGATCTAAAGTAGAGGTAATAGAAAAACTTCCACCAACCATCTCTGTAAAAGGTGTGAGAAGTTTTCTTGGGCATGCAGGTTTCTAACGGAGGTTCATAAAAGATTTCTCTAAAATTGCACACCCATTGTGCAAGATACTTGAGAAAGAGTCTATGTTTGAGTTTGATGATGCTTGTCTGAGAGTATTTTTGGTTTTGAAAGAGAAGTTGTCTTTTGCACCTATCATTATTTCACCGGATTCGGGACAACTGTTTGAAGTGATATGTGATGCAAGTGGGGTGGCGCTTGGCGTAATATTTGTACAGAGGTGAGAGAAGATTCTTCATTCAATTTATTATGCAAGTAAAGCCTTAAGTGTTGCTCCAAAGAACTACACTGTGACTGAACAAGAACTGATTGTTGTAGTTTTCGCATTCAAAAAGTTTAGGTCCTATTTGCTTGGCACTAAGGTTATTGTGCATGCTAATCATTCAGTATTGAAGTATCTTATGGCTAAGAAGGATGCATAACCGAGGTTGATTAGATGGGTGCTTTTGTTGCAAGAGTGCGATTTTGAGGTAAAGGATAGAAAGGGAACAAAAAATGAAGTCGCCGATCACTGGTACAGATTGGAGGAGGAAGCTATGATCAAGCTAGGAGATGGAGTTGACATAAATGATGCATTCCTTGACGAACAGGTATTGTCTGTTTCTAATGACCTTATTCTATGGTTCGCAGATTTTGCTAATTATTTGGCACGTCATTTGGTGCATTCGGATTTGTCATTTCACCAAAGAAAAAAATTCATGTCTGATTTGAAGAAATTCTTTTAGGAAGAGCCTTACTTGTTTCATGTTTACGCTGATAGGATTATTTGTCATTATGTACCTAAGGTTGAGATGATGAGCATACTTGAGGCGTGTCATTCATTGTCTGTTGGTGGGCACCATAGTAGTATTCAGACTGCTCATAAGATTTTGAAGTGTGTATATTACTTTCCTACCATTCACCAAGATGCTCATGATTTCGCTAAGTCTTGTGGTCGTTACCAATGAGAAGGAGGAATTTCAAAGAAGCAAGAACTACCTATGAACACAATATTGGTGATTCAGTTGTTCTATGTTTTGGGTATTGACTTCATGGGTCCATTCGTAAGTTCACATAGGTGGAAGCAATTGCGCTTTCAAAAAATGAGGGAAAAAGTGTCACCGCATTCCTGAAAAAAAGTATATTCTCTAGATTTTGTACACCTAGGGCAATTATCAGCGATAAAGGTTCTTACTTTTGTAACAAGTTGTTCAAGGCGTTGCTAGAGAAGTATGTTGTTCGTCATAACGTAGAAACTCCTTATCATCCGTAGTCTAGTGGGCAAGTTGAGATGTCAAATAGAGAGATAAAGTAAATCCTTAAAAAGACGTTGAATACCAACATAACTGATTGGCCAAGAAGGATTGATGATGCTTTACGGGCATATCGCACCGCATTTAAGACTCCCGTAGGTATGTCCCCCTACAAACTTGTATATGGGAAGTCATGTCATTTGCCTATAGAGCTAGAGCATAAAGCAATGTGGGCACTCAAGAAGCTGAATTTCGATTGGGGCGCCGCTTCAAGTCAAAGAATGAATGAGATCGACGAGTTTTTCCTAAAAGCATGTGAGAGTTCATCCTTGTACAAGGAGAAGATGAAGATATACCATGATCAAAAGATCGAAAAGCACAAATTTGCTTCTGGTGATCTTGTATTGTTATTTAACTCAAGGTTACGCTTGTTTCCTAGTAAACTCAAGTCCAAGTGGACCGAGCCATTTAAAGTAACCCAAGTATTTCCACATGGAGCAGTTGAACTCGAGAACAAGGAAGGAACAAGGTTCAAGGTGAACTATCAGAGGATAAAGGTCTACTTGGGGCCATCTGAGAGTGTCAACAAGGTGATAGAGGAATGAGGTTTTGATAAAGTCTGAGTAATCAAGGTGTCAACGTCATGTCGCGACGTTAAATCAAGCACTGCTTGGAAGGCAACCAAAGATGTATAATCTTGCCAACTATAAGAGTTTTTCTTTTCAATATAGGGAGTTTTTTTAAAATTTGTAGTTTTCTAGATAGATTTTTATTATTTCTTAGTTTTAGTGTTGGCTAGATAATGATAGAATAGGGTCCGTGTCTAAAAAGTTTCCAGAAAATGTAAAAAGAAAGTCCTAATGTTTGCTATGTGTGGAGGGAAGAAAAGGAGAAATCTGCAGAATCCAGCTAATGCAGTGGTCTTCGGGCCCCATATATGGTCTGTCGATCAATCCACAGACTGTGGATGGCATCCGTAGATCCTAAGTATGTGTTCTAAAGTCCACTAAGTGTTAGAATGAACCACGGTGCCCATCGACGGACCGTCGACGAGGGTCCGTGGATCCAAGTTAGGGTTACAGTCGACCCGACCCGGACCCCATTCCAAATAAAAACCCTTCATTTTAAATTAACTCCCTACTTCCCTCTTCCTCCTCCCCAACCATTCCAAACCGTTAAAATTCCAAAACATCATGAATTAATCCTCCCATTCACTCCCACATATCCTCCTCTTCGATCTATATTCCCCCAATCTCTCCCAAATCTGCCCAAATATCCATTTTCTCTCCAAATTTCCCCCATTTCTACCAATCAACCAAGGTCCGAGTTCAGTGTCACGTTTTATCGAGTTGTAAGAAGAAATCATTACACTACGCACTCACAAACTTTGTTTACTTGTAAGGTAAATCGATTTCACCAAAACTTTTTTAAAAAATCATTGTTTAAACTTTAAGTCACAAAGTTGAACTTGACCTCGGGTAGTTAATGGCTTGTATAATTATTTGAATCTAGTTTATATACTACCCTTGGAATGATGGTATGTGAGTGTGTAGTTAACTTTGATTGAATAAGTAGGCTTGATAGGTCTATTTGGAAGTTTTAACTTAGGGTTTTGTTATCTTTGTAGTGGAAGTAAAATTTTGCAAAATCGAAACCCTAAGGATGATAAACTACCACATAATATGTTGACATTCATGTTTAGATTTAAAATGATTGTTGATTGTTGCTTTGAATGTGTTGGATGAAAAGTTAAATAACAAGGTTGCATAAAACTGATCGACGGCCTCCACCCACTGGCCATAGGTTTACCTACGGACCGTAGGTCGTGGTCTGTACATCAACTGCACACATAATATTGGCTAAGTTACGAACCATAGTGTGGACTATGGACTGTTATGCACATCTGTGGTTCACCATTAAAAACTTAAAAAGGTGACTTCCTAACCTACGGAGGGGATCCACGATCCGTCGTTCAATCGACGATCCGTAGGTACCCACCATAGGTCCCAAAAATAGTCATTGCCTAGGATTTTTTTTATTTTATTGTCTAAGTCTGAATGTTGTTCTAAAAAAAATTCTTGGGTCTTTTGTGTTCTACAAGTACTAACTAGTCTTTCATAGGTACCATGGAACCCAAAAAGCTCCCGTGTACTTAAGGAGGGGAAAGTCAAAGTCTGTTGCCCCATCCAAACGCCTTATCAATGAGTCTAGTGAAGACAAGTACGTCCCTGAGACCACCAGAGGCTCCCCCACTGCCCCCGTGACTACGAGGAAAAGATCCAGGAAGGTTATTATATCTAGTGATGAGGTCGAGGTCACAACCCCCTGTCTGAAGAGGGGGTCACAAATGCAGGAGAGTCGCAGTCCGGTACCGAGTCGCATTCCGGCTCGAGTTCCAGTGTTACTTCAGCTTTTTCCTCCAATTCCACTAGCACAGGGGATGCTCAAGACTCTCCCGGTGTTAGAGTTGAGCTGGTTCTGGTCTCCACCAAGCCGAACAGGTGGTGCGTTAAGGGACGGTACAAAATATATTATGATGGGAAGGCACTAAATGAGCACTCGAGGGTAGCCCGCCCAATTATCGAGGAGCACCGAGTTTTGACAGGGAGCCTTCATACCTTACCCACCATTCATGCCCTCTTCCAGCAGTACAGGTAAGCGTGGCAACGGGACCGGAACTGAGACGAACCGGAACCAGTAATTCCATAAAAAAATATGTATACCCGTCCCGGACCGATAACGGACCGGTATCGGACCGGACCAAAAATCGGGTCCCAACGACTATATTTTTAAAAAAAATTATTAAAATTAAAAATTTAGGAACATTACTCAAATAATATTAAAACTTTTATAATTTTAAAGTTAAAAATTTATACTTTTAAAGTTTTAAATACAAACTTTCAAACTTTAAAAGTATAAAAGTTTAAATTTCACACTTTAAAAGTTTGAAAATTTAAATTCAAACTTTAAAACTATAAGAGTGTAAAAGTTTAAATTTCACACTTTAAAAGTTTGAAATTTAAATTCAAACTTTAAAACTATAAAACTATAAAAGTTTAAATTTCACACTTTAAAAGTATTTAAATTCAAGATAATAATAAAAAAAAATTAAGGTGAATAGCCTATACTTTTATTAATACTAATTAAATAGTACAAGTTGAGTTGCAAAATATTAGTAGAGTATTAAAAAATCTAATCTACACAGCCACCTTCTAGGAAGGGTTTTGTTTGAATTAGACCTCGAATTACTATACTCATACTAATAGACATTTAAATTTAATAGTTCATGCTACCAAGGAAAAAAAAATTAAATCATTTAACATTTTTCTAGTAACATGCTCTGGAATTGGTTGATTAGCTAGTTCCTCCATTGCATCAATGCCGTCGTCACTAAAATCTTGCATTCTTTCATCAACGTCATTTTCAAATTTGGTCAGTAAATATGGACGACCATAACTCCTTCTCTCGCCATTAATCCAATCTCTAAATAGCACCGATATCTTCAAGCTATCTGCTACTAATGAATATCTATGCCCTCTAATTTAAAATCTTGATGCACTAAAAGCGCCTTCCTAAGCTACTAAAAGATGCTTGAATAGCTAACACATCTCGAGAAACCGGTTGAAGTTTTGGAAATCCCTGGCCGCGATTGCTCCACCATTCTAGAGATCAATAGTAGTAGGTTATGTATTTTGATTAATATATGCATCAAAATCATTTCTATCATTATGAGAAATTTCAAGATAACAATCTATCATATCATCAAGATCAGCTTCATTATTATATCTACTCCTAGAACATTGAGGCTCTTCATTACGTACTACATTCATTATATTAGAATTATACAAGTCATACAATTTTCTATATTCAATTTTTATACTATCTTTAACATCTTGACAACTAGGTGTTTCATCATCTTCACTATCAATACCCAAATTAAAATATATTTTATCAACCATTCGTGATGCACCTTCATCTTTGTAATGTGCGTTTAACAAAAAAACGGTTAAATAAATTTGAGGAATAGGAATAAAATACATTTTAAATTTTTCAATCATTTTCTTAACAGATTCTTCAAATCTTGGTTTATTTTTGAATTTATAAAATTTACTAGAAATAGCACAAATATTAGGTAAAACAGAGCAAATAGTTGGATAATAAAGTGCAGATTTTTTTTTTTGTAGTTAAATAAAAAACTTTTAAGAATTTTATAAGTTTTTTTATGTCATTCCAATCATTATCATCTAGTCTATATGTCATATTTGAATTATGAGCATTCCAAACCATTGGTAAAGGTTTGATATACTCATAAGCGATTTCAAGCATTTCATATAAAAAAATTCATCTAGTACACTCTGATTTTGGAATTTTTCTAGGTGGAAGATTAAATTCACGACAACGATTTTCAAAATCTCTACGTCTAGACTTAACTTGACATTTAAAAATAAAATGACATGCAATTTCAACTTTTATGCAACCATCATTATACATTGCTATACCATCTCTAACAATCAAATTATATATATATGTGCAGCACACCTAATATGAAAACCATCAATATAAATAGGGAATAGATATGGTTTTAGTATTTCAACAACAGTTCTATTATTAGAAGCATTATCTAAGGTGACACTACTTATTTTATCACAAATGTCATAGTTTTGTAAAACATCTATAATTGTTTGAGCTATATAACTACTGGTTTTATGCATTTCACAACATTTATAACCTAAAATTCTTTTTTGCAAAGTCCAATTTTCATCAATCCAATGTGCAGTAATAGTGAAATAATCATTACCATTTACACTATGGCCCATAACAGAAGTAATAGCTATTTTACAATTATTATAATAAAATAAACAACGAAGATATTGAAAATGTTGAGCTTGACAATCAAAGATAGCCTTTTAAATTGTATTTCTAGTAAAACCTTTAAAATGTGGATTATACACAATTTGAATATAATGAATAAAACCGGGATTTTCAGCGAAACTAAATGGCAAACTCATAACAACAATCATTTTAGCTAATTCTTCAAGATCTTTCTTTCTATTATATGACCATTGCATACTTCAGCCAGAAACATTAGAAGGATTTAATTGTGTTTGGACCATATTAGAGTCCTTTACTACTACATTTTTAGGAAGGGTGGTACCATTCTTTTTAGCTTTGGTTACAGCTTTAGCATGCAAAAAATCATTTTTACAACATGACATTAAATGATTACTCAAATTTCCCGTCCCACCCTGTTTTCCTACAGTTTTATGATTCATACTATGTTTACATTTATTACAAATAGCTTGTGTTTTATCTTCATTCTGAGTCATAAATTGCCATACAACTGATTTTTTAGCGCGCTCTACCTTAGTCTTAAGATGCACGGGGGAAATGGGAGCAGGACAACGAAAGGAAGCGGGAGGCGAAGAGGGACTGGGAGTGGGAGTAGCCGTAGCTGACTGAGTTTCATCATCATCATATTCATCATAATTATTATCAAAACTATCAATATATTCATTAACATCATCATGTTCATCATCTTCAGGTAATTCCTCATCAAAATTACCAAACCTTATTAGTAAATATTCATGATAAAGATTAATCCACTATTAATATCAATATTAAAAACAGTTTCATCAACATACGTATAATCATCCATATTAATTCTTAATTGAGAAGTTTTTTTAATTTTAGATTTAAAAGTATGATCGGTTTTTTTATTTTTCTTGGATTTTGAGCTCCATAAACTAGTGATCGAATCAACTATGGTTGTTTTACCCTTGTCAACATTATTATTACCGGAATCCATATTCAAATATAAAAAGTGAGTAAATTATACATAATACGAAAATGTAATGCAAAGTTTTAAACAAATAAATAACTAAATAAGTAGAAACTAGAGATTAATTACCCACAAAATAAATAATTAAATGCAAATAAATAAATAAATAAATGAAAAGTGAGTTGGAACGAATGTATCAAACGTCTACTTAAAAAAGTAGACGTGTATGACCGAAAGCCGAAAATTGAAAGTTGAATTTTGAAGCTCCAATTTCCAAAGACCAAATTCATAATTTTAATGAGAATAAGAGATTAGAGAGTAGAGAGAGTAGAATATAATATTTTTGTGAGTGAAAAGAATGAAATATTGGGGGTATTTTTTATAGTTAAAAAAAAGGGATGAAAATGTAGTTTTTAGAAGGTCGGGGTATTAAAAAGAGTTTGGGGGGTAGGGAGGTGTAAAGGGGATTTATGTGGGTGAAAGAGTCATTGGTGAGGCCCAAAACCCGTTGCCCAACGGCTCTCACCGGCTATATAATCAAGATTATTTTTTTTTTAAAAAAAAAAAAACTTGACCGAACCGGGACCAAAACTGGGACTATCCGGACCGAGACTAACCGGTAAATCCCAGTTTCAATCCCGTTACCCCTCCCAGACCCGCTACTAACCGAACCTAACTGGTACAAGCCGAAACCGAGACGGAACCGGTAATGGACGGGGACGGATCAGAACTAGAACCGGCACCTCCCGGTTCCGTTGCCAGGCTTAAGTACAGGTGTGAGTGGATGTCCGAAAAGCCAGGCAGATACATTAAGGAGATGGTGTGGGATTTTTATTCCTCTTATGCAACCACGGTTACTAATGCTTTTCCACCAAGAGCCAAGGCTTTGGCTCAACCACCTTTATTGATTACCATGGTGCGGGGCCTCCCGATCATCATTTCTGAGGCCACCATCCATCGTTTTATTTACGACCCTTCACATATTGAGCCTATCAACACGGCGTAGTACCACTCTAGGATGGGGATAATTCAGGGCAGAGCATTCAGATACTCCGAGTAGAGAGAGTCACTACTCTGTTAGATGGCCTGACATATAGCTGGGCAGGGACAGAGCACCAAATGGGTGCAAAAAATGTAGTAGCCTATTAAAAATGCAACCTTGACTAAGTGTCCCTTATAGAGGCGGATAATGTGCTTACTGCACTACTGGCAGGGCAGGAGATTGATTTTGCATGGATCATCCTTTGAGAGATTCATGAGCGGGCTTTCCCGAGAGATACTACTTTTCCCTTTCCATGACTGATTTTTCAATTGTGCAGAGAGTCTACTGTGCCAATCTAAGAACTATGATAGATTGGTCAAGTTGACCAAGACTATATATGTTGGGCTGATCCATGATTACACGAACCCTTTTGCCCCGCATCAGAGTACACTAGTTGCAATTCCTCCCCTGGGTGATGACTTAGTACATGAGGTTGAGCTAGATTTTGGTGGCACATGTTGATGACACTTCTATACCCGCCACTACAGCCGATGCACACACTTTCTTCCACTGCCACCAATCGGGCTGCGAGCTCGTCACGAGCAAGTCCCCCTTCGGGGACTACTATAGTTCCCCTAGCCTGAGTCCAGAAGTTTGAGACACAGATGGCAACCTTGCTACAGAGGAATAACCAGTGGATGTTTAGATCTATTGTGGAGTCCATGGTACGTATGGAGTAGATGATAGACGCTAAGATTCAGGTTGTACACAAGCGGTTAAATGCGTTCAAGCTTCCAGTACTAGAAAGGCAAGGACCCACTATTGATGTTACCACTTTCCAAATGGAGTTGACGAGGCTTTGGTCAGATGTTGATGCCCTTCTTGCTCCTGCCGAGGCTACCCCCGAGCCCACACCTGAGGTTAAAGAGGATGAGGTGGTGATGTCTGCACTCTTTGGAGATTCTATGACACAACCCAACCCTTCCCGTGTGAGTGGGAAGTGCACCCGCTCCTCTGACATGAATTGTGATGCTGATGAGGCCCGAAGGGCAAGAAAGAGAGAGCAGCAGAAGTTAGAGGTGGCCCAGAGACAGTCTATCATTGAATGAGGAGCTACGGAAGCAGAGGGCCCGTGAGATAGGGGTTGGTCCATCTGGTTAGAGGAGCACTATTGATGGGGTTTGTGTTGTTGATGAGGGCGTTACTAATGGCATCACTATTTCTGATCTAGTGGGTTTCGAGAAATCGGACCCACCCGCCTCTTGGAGACTATTGGTTTTGGTTTTGGGAATTATTTTGCAAACACTTTGGTACTTTAATTTCGGAAGCTAGTTTATGCAATTTGCACTTTGAATTTCAATTAAAGATTTCGGTATTAATCTACTTTGATTGTAAGATCACGATTCTTCCTAACAACAACAACCCGTCGGTTGAACCACGGACCGTAGGTGTGGTCCGTGGGCTGACACTTAGCCAAAGTTCAGAGACCCCAAAAATCATGGTCTTTGATGACCAACAATGGTTCACCAATATGGCCCATGGGTCAGTCCACGACCTATCAACTAGGTCTGTTGGTGCGTCACTAGGAGAAGGTCCAAGCATGGACCAAGGAGGGGACCTACATACCGTGGGTAGTTCCGCGCCCTGTGGTCCAGGGTTCCATCGATGATCAAAAATCTCTGAAGTTAGTGAGTGTGCAAGATGGACCGTAGGTTCATCCACGGTCCATCGATGGGGGGGCCCATAGGTGGTCAACTGGCAATTATTTTCAGGGTTAGTTGGGTCTTTTCCTAATTAATTAATTCCTTTACTATGTTGTTTTTCCTATATCTAGACCACCTATATAAGTACTTCTAACTCCAAAATCCCCTATTTTAATTCATTCATCCAAAATCCCAAAAGAAAACTTGTATCTCAAGAACTTAAAGAAGACGAAGAAGATTTCACCTAGGGTTTAAAGCGAAGGATCCAAATTCTCCATTACATATAGGCAATTGGACTTGAGGTATGATAGCTTTCATCCATGGGTTCCTTCCACCCATGGAGTCCCCAAATTTCTATATTTCAAATGGTAGAATTACCCAATTAGCTAGGGTTTTTTTCAAACACCATGGGTTCTTTTGATTATTGATCTTAATGGTTTAACTATGTCCAAATATGCAGGAATTAATGATTTACAATGATTTTATGATGTTTCCCCTATGAACCCATACAAACCCCTATGTTTTCCAAATTGTGATCTCATAGAGTTGGGTTGTTGATTATGATGGATGAGTTTTATGATCTAAAGCATGATGTAATCGAATTACATGAAATTATGATAAAATCCCTATCTAATGCTATAATTCTAGATTTGGTGATTCAAAGTAGCTTTGAACCTTGAAAGGGTAAAGTATGAGTTTAAGCATGATCTTATGAAACCTATGTAAATCCTTTAAGGGTGCTTTGAGAGTAAAGTGCCAATGATGTTGTTGTTGTTGCGTTGTTGAAAGGTTATTCTCATAAAACACTTACAACTATGATGTGAAAGGTTTTCTCACATAGAAATGATTCTTAGGTTGGAAGGCTATTCTCACCTAATTGAATCAATGAAGAAGAGTTATCTTAATGAACTAGATTTGATTGGCTAGATGACATGCCTTTCCATGGATAATGAGAATAAGTAAGAAAATACTATTTTGTGGGAATTATGCGTACCACCGAGTGGATATTGACATTGAGATGGAAGCTCTCCCGATAGTAGAGGCTGGGTTTCTAGAAGAAGTCTCATGAGATGGAAGCTCTCCCGTGAGTAAAGGCCGGGTTTCTAGTAGTAATATCCTTATCCCATAACTATGTGCCCCCATAGGTTGATTATATATTTGATCCACATAAGCTAGATGTTCATGGTTCTACCTTAGGCAAGTAGAACAACCATTTTTAGTGTGGGAGACACCGGGAGATCATATTTTAGCTCATATGGTCTCTATGTCGGTTAAGGCTAATTCTCCCACAACAAGTTGACTAATGAACTAAGGTTACTTAAAGAAGTATCTTATATGTGCTCAAAGATTTAAAGATGACTTAGCTTGCATTGACCATGATGTAATTACCTATGTTTTCCAACTATTTCTATTTTGATGTTTAAACTTGGTAAATTGCTTATCATGAAATGAAATGTCCTTTTTAGCATGTTTTAAATGTTTTTATGCATATTTATCATACTTGGTGCATTTTTTTACCAAAGCATACTCTTGCCTACATTTTTCCCAAATGTAGGGTCCAATGGGCAAGGTTTCCATTCTAGTGGCTAGGGCTTTGAGTTTGATCTTTTTTCGAGCTTGCTGAGTCCTCGTGGTTCAAGGATGGATTTCCTTACTCTAGTTTCACTTTCGTATTTCCATTTTGAATGTTATATATGGACTAGGCCCAATTTTTATTCAATTGTAATAGATGGCTATGTTGAGACAAAATTTAGACTTCTGCTTTTCTATGGAGTTGTTTTTTACTTAAATATTGTTTTACTCTTTATTGTTCTAGTACTTTATGTTATGATATGCTAAGTGGCTTATATGGAGTCCTTCGGGGTTCTATATTCCATGTTACATCTAGGGGATACCCCTGGATCGTGACATTCTGCGAAGGGATAAGTGTGGTTCTAATGAACCCGAACCAATACCTAGCTGCCATATTCAGGTCATTCTTTTCAATAGGAACTCCAACCTCAATCCACCGTGGAGTAGCATCAGATATCAATGGTGCCAAATAACCCTTAAAATCATTGAGGGTCTTCTTCTAGATATAATATATATAGTAATGCATTACGTTCAGCGTGAAACCCAACACCTCATTGATATCGGTGCTGTTGCATTTCACTCTCCGGACTAGTACTACCACATGATCAACCGGTTTAAATGCACTAGCTTTCTTCTTTCCTTTGGGAACCAGCTCCCCATATGCCGAGTATAACTCCCAGACCAAGGTAGGAATATAAGAGCCTTGGGGCATTGTGAAAATCTCGAACGTGTCGAACTTTATGGTGTTCCACACCTCTGGGTACCGGTCTACCACACCATCGGTAGACATCCATTTTTCCTCAAGAATGGTCCTCAGACCCTTGACCTTTCATCTATTAAGTGACCGGGGTTGAGGAGCCTGATTTGGTGGAGGAGCCTGCTCTACTACCTGAGTTGGAGGTGGAGGAGGCATAGAAGGCACTAGGATCCAAGATGGATCATGTATTGGCTTAGAGAGTAGCTCTTCTCTCATAGCCTAGAGAGGCTGATCGTCTTTCGGCTCAAATTCAGAAGCTGGACACCTGTCACGGCCCGAGAGTACCCCCTAGTCGTAACATGGCGTATTCGACCCTGAAGGGGTCTTATACAAGCCACATAGTCATTCATTGCATTCAATAATGAAAATAGTGCGGAATAAAAACTTATTTACATCCACACATTTAAACTTCATTAAAAC